>VMBQ01004072.1:67359-89460 GCA_007657795.1 Dreissena rostriformis | reverse complement strand
TATGTTTTTTAACTCTACCAATATAGAAATAATAACCGCCAGAAACATTAGCATGAGAGAAATTCCACGTTAACACCGCTTGTCTTTTATTCACGGATATTGACCAAACATTATAAATGTGTCTCATACAACAACAAAACCATCCACAGGGCAAAGAAAAAGATTTTAAGGAAAAATAATTTCGTGTAGTTATCGTTTTAGAATCATGAAGAGAATTCATGTGTGAGAAACTAATATTTATTACACCATATGAGGCGTATACTTAAATTGGTTGCACATCGCTGTGTAAAGAAAGTGTATCAATTAACTAATTGCATATTCCTAGTATATGCATGTAATAATATCTTCAAGTAGTAAACCGTGTTCTTTTGTTACACACACGCACGGTCATTTGGCATGTAACTTGACTAGACCAAAGATTTTGTTGGGGTTCAGTACAGGTTTTTGACATATTTAAGAGGTAACGTATATTTTTTTGTGAAATCAGTTCGCGCTCCTGAGACGTGCAGCGTAGATGCTGACTGTGCCAACCACACGTGTCACCATGGTTCCCCGCACTGCGAGATCCACGACCCCAATGGCGCGCACGGGCATTGCAACTGCCACGCGAATTATAGTGAGTCAAGATTTATTCTGTTGAAATTGTTCTGTCGTTTATTGATGTCGACTGTTTTTAACTAACGAGGTAATTGATGTTTTCGTGGGAAAATTCATATATACAATTGCAGTCACAGGGCACTTTTAAAATTAGTAGCCTAAACGATAAGCGAAGGTTTCGGGAATTAAACAATAACACAAGTACATTTGTATATACTGCAGATTTTAACGTTTGTTTACTTTTGAGATAAATCGAACCTGGAAACTTAAATAAACAAAGTATAACAACATCTGCATCAGGAGGAGATAAACCATGTCATCACTACCCGGTCCTTAAGTTTCAATTGGTCTCGTGGTCAATTTCCCAACAATTAGACATGTGAAAAAAAGCCTATCTCCGAGCGATATAATTGAAAACTTCTACCAAAGAATTATTATCATCTTAAAAAGATTAGCCCAAAAAATCAGCGAAGATTGTGGGCAATCATCAAGATACAAATGTTGGTTGACCTTCTCATTCCGGTTTAAAAAGTGAGACACACGATATTGACCTAACTTAACTGGTTGTCGTGTTCGCCTAATAAGAACATTCTCAAATCGGCTCAGTTTCCTATGGATCTATATATGAACATCTTTTTATTTCCCAAAAGTAAAGGTTTGCCCTAACTCTATAAGTCAATGGGTCAAGTCTGGCAGGACTTTTTTAGTACGGTCAAAAGTCATGCGCTCAAATCTGGCAGGGGAGTTTTATAAACAACTTTGTTTTTTGAGAATGAAAACCATATGAATTCAGGACGTAAGCAGAACTACAGCAAAAATACATCAAGCGAATACTCAACTAGAAGCAAATACACATGAAATGGTATTAACATGTCTAAAGGGAAATCGCATGAATTTGCAAAGTTAATATAACTATATTCATGGCCAAAAACCATATGAAAAAGTGATTTTTAATTATAGAAACACAACATTTTCTGCCACATACATAAATGTACTTCAGTGTGATATGATTGTGATAAAAATATACATGTATTTGAAACAATTTACACCAATATATGATGCAGTTGCTGACATCCTCGTCTGCATATAAAATTCTAACGGGATGCCTTCAAAATCACTTCTTTTATAATTCAAAACTAAAAGATATGTGACAGACTATTCAACCTTTTCATGAGTAAACGATGGATTCATTGTTTTTCATTATAAATAAGCTAAGTCATGGCAATACCGACATTGGGATTTGTAATCAATCACATTAGCAGACATATTGGTAAATATGACACATGCATAAGCCCTTCGCATACAAACCAAAAATGTGACTAAAACTGCGGTAACCGCCCTGACATTACTTTCAGAACAAATGTCACGTGCTAAACTAAACAGGTTTTCTCCACAAGAGCTCTCACACGGCAAGTGACATATTGCCATAGGAGGAACTAAACTAAATAAATAAGTCGGACCTTCAAACAAAAACCGCAAATATAAATAAAACCATGACATATAGACTTGGAATGTTTTTACCACATTGTCAAAGACTAAAATGTTCATTTTGTCCACAGAGCGCGCTGGAAGTCGTTAAACGAACAATAAGGACTGTGTCGGTATCACGTGCCATCATGGTTTCCCGCACTGCGTTATCAACGACACCGACAACTTGAACTGACACTGTACCTGTTCATTATATCATATGAAAATAAATTTAAAAAAAAAACAATATCAATAAATGAAGTGTGTATTGCGTTCTCTATGTATGTTAAAATGGAATCTGTTTTAATGAAAGAAAATAAGCAGACTGACGGGTATCTCTACTGAAAACTATTTTGTGTTTAGCAAATACATATAGAGCTTTGTCAAATACGTGACTCAAAATACCCCCTGCACCGCTCTGTCACATGAATAGCAGCCATGCCAACCCCTAAGTTTAAGGGCACATAACTCAGAAATAACTTTAAAAATGCGCGTGAAAATTAGGTTTGCAACTATTTACGTTAGAGTTATGAAATATTTCAAGTTTAATTTAATCTCTTGAGAAATGTGAAAGACGTTCGCTAAAAGAACTTAGAACATTGTAAGCTTCAGCAATTTCGTGGAATATATCTCAGGAATGTGTGGATTACTGGGGATGAAAAACCTGTCATGCACATGTGAACTCCATGGTGATGACGTCATGCACATGTGAACTCCATGGTGNTATTTTATATTCAAAAGAGCTTGGTGCGAATGGCACATATATTATGTGCATTTTCGTTCGAACCAAGAATACACAAAAAGCATATGGGTCGGGTAATGTGGACATGGATGGTCTTGATAGACCGTTTTGTCATAAGTGATGTTCAGTATTAATTTGAAGTCAATTGGTGAAGAAATGAAGTAGTTATGTTAAAACAAAATTTTGGGTGGGCGTGTTCTATGTGGGCTGGGCGCCCCAGGGTTGGTAATGGGGCCATGCATAGTTGAGATTGACCGTATTGCCATAAGAGATGTTAAGTATCAATTTGAAGTAAATCGGTGTATAAATGAAGAAGTTAATGTAAAATAACCTAAAAAAATGAGTGAAAATCTCTGACCCGACCCCAACCCAACCCCCATAACTTTTGACCCAGGGGTCAGATCAAAATTCCAAATAGTGAACTGTCGCACATATGCTCATAGCTACCATGTGTTTAAGTTTCAAGGTTCTAGTGAAGATAGTGGCCAGGAAGGACGGACGGACGGACGGACAGACGGCGGAGATAACCGAATAATCCCCCGCTTCAATTCGGAGCGTGGAGATAATCAATGACAAATAAGAATCAAAGTACTGACAGTACTGGTGCGACGATGCTTTTGAAGAGGATGGAAATAAAAGCATCAATTAAAGTTTATCTACATCACCACAATTGTGTATGTGGGAACCAAAATTTTGGGTACGAACAAAAATTTGGGTACGAACATTTTGGGTACGAAAAAATTATGCCAAAAAAATGTGGGTCCCAAAAAAAAAAAAAAAAAAAAAAATGGGTTAAAAAAAAATTTTGGTACGAAAAAAAAATTGGGTTGGTTGTTTACGTTTAATCAGCTATAATTACAGTGTAAACGTATTTATAATGCATATAGGAGACTAAAGTTTCTTACACCGTGGCTCTTTAATCGACCGTAAGGGGTATGTACTAAATGGACAAGGGCACTGATATCAATAGGCGTATAAGGAAACTTTCATACCAATAAAACGCGGTGATTAATCATGTCGGAATGCGTTTGAAGGAACAATATTCACTCTTCATTGAAACTCAAACAGCTTTTTGTCACCGAAAGAAAGTGTGCGGTTTTAATATTCTTGCCCTGGGTAAACGAAAACAGTTTAGCAACAAAACGTGGTATACTAGTAAACATATTGAATCCATTATAGCACTTGTTTTCAATACATCAAATACCAAGGATGGCTTTATTCTCGTATCGCGATTAAAGAAGTTGCAAACGGTTTTATAAATGGGAATATTATTTTTAAATGTTTATATTGAGATTGCCAGAAACAAATGAGTGCATTGACATTATATAGCGATTTATCGTTGTTTTCAAATGAATACTATTTTATACAATTCTTTCATTTTCGTTTTGTTTAGATGTTTACTATAATTAAAATATTTTAAAATGGTTTATGGTATTTAATGTCCCCTTTACTAACATTGACATGCGGATAACGTTACAGTTGACAAGGTTCCACATTGCCTGTGGTAAATGACTAACATAATATTGAATCTATATGTATTTACACGGGCGATGTAAGTATGCATGATTATGTTTATTAAGGCATTTAAAGAACAGATACTTTTCCTCAGGCGTGAACACGATCAACACTCAACAAAATATGATTAAATAGAAAAGAACACGAAATGGTTGTTTTCTATACTTTCAAGAATTTTCACGGAACTTTAACTGTCCGATTTGACATCAATATGGTCATAACTACTATTCGGTAAAATAGGCGCAGATGAGATTGTCATAAAGACAATGGAGCATTATCCTTATGTTGTAAAATACCACCATGTCAGTGGGCGCACTTAGTTTTCAATGAAAACTATTTAACTTGTGTTGGGGTCATAGATTTAAATCGCGTGGTGTCCGCACAAATTGTTTGTAATCTGAACCGTTTCGCATGTCACCCATAGATTTAACAGACGGAAGTATTTTCGCCAGTGTTTGGAAGTTTGAGTGGGACTAATCATCTACACAAAAAGCACGGTGGAGATTTAAACGTTGAAATACAGAATCAATAGAGCAGAAATCTACTATGTACAGTCTAGTAAAATGTCTACCTAGATAAGTACCTAAGCATTGATAACATTTAATAAGGTAATATTGACATTCGCAAGGCTTTTTCAGCTTGCCATTCATGGGAGGTTTTGAAGCTTTGTTCTCGGTGTTTATCGTTTGAATTTGTGCTTTATTGAAGATATCGTAAGCAGAAATATAGCGGATATTTAGCTATCCAGGTGAGTCAAGTTGTTATTAAAGTTTCTTAACTGTCGAATTATTTGAGAGTCAATGATTGTTAACAGTATGATTCACAGCATATTTATTTATATCAGAAATCAAGAATGTAAATTGTTAAAAATATTGATACAGATACATATTATTTCGATATTTATTTTTATTTTTGCGAAGCTCATATAATATTTGTCTGAATTGAGGGCACTATTTAATAGTTCACAACTAATGGCATTCCCCTCGAGCAAGCATTGTTGTATTCACACAAAAAATAAACAGGTTTTCCAGTTAAACTATATGAATTTATACATCCAGGACAAAGAAGCATTCAGTAATATAAACATGTAAACTTAAATTAAACGTCTTTCAGACGCAGAACCTCAATTAAGTGTTTCAATAATTGGTTTGTGGCTATACAATAACAAGCAATAGCCCTATTGGGCATATTGGATTAAATTACCATTATGACTAAAGTATTTATTTAACGCTTTAGTCATTGCTTTGTGGCGGTGTAAAATAATGCAATGGTATTTTGAACAATTTGTGTTTTTGTTGTGTTTAACCACATCAATATTTTACGACATTATAGACTTTGGCCTTTTCACACTACGCAAGTGGAAAGAACAATAAAACTAATGCATAGCATCACTTACATTCGAAAATTAAATTTAAAAGATCATAACATTTTTTTTTCATCGAAAAAAAACTACCCGAGTAAAATGTTAATGTATGGTTTGTATTACAATGAGTTGCATCTCGCATTAAATTATATACTACAGTAATATAACATTAAAGCTCAATAATCAATTGGATGAAAATGTTTCATATCTGGATATAATAAATCGTATTACTTTTTGAGCATAATACAACAGCAATTACAAAATGTAACAGAAAGATTAAATCAAAATACCATCATACTTGAATAAATGGAACTGTATATGTTACATTGTACGGTCAAAACAATAGTGAAAGATAAGTGTCCTGTTCCACAACGCTTGTATTTTATACCCATTTCAATACTTAAAATAAAAGCATACATTTAAAGGTGTATTGAATGTTGTATATATACCAACCGAAACTCGTAATCAAATAGTATTTTGATTAAAATGCAAAATGTCAATATCTTCCTTAATGGATATATCCTTTACCGGAAGCCCAAACTACCAATGCATTTGTACAATAGGGTACATCGGCTATTTCTGGCTTTCAATGGATATACATGAAGTATAAATTCTCAGATGTTAACATTCGTTTAAATATTTCCTTGGTGATAATTTGTACGGATAAAATAAAAGAGACATCAACACTAGACAGTAAATATTTTCCTTTTTGGCGAAAACAAACAAACAAAAACGTGAAAAAATGTATAGTGAGGGTTATACACATGGCAAGATGACAGACATGATATTTTACAAGTGTTGTACAAATATTACAATAATACAAGAATTGGTCCGAATATCATTTTGGTAGTATTGAAGAAAATATTGCAATTAGTGCTGATGCTTAAATGATTTGTTAAATGTAGATGTTACTAAACATCATATAAATAATATTCTTATGATGATGACGATGATGAAGATAAATGTAACATGTTTAAATGTGTATATTACTTATGATGACTGGAATGTGTATGATAATGATGACACATATACTTATTTTATTGATAAAAAGTGTACTTATAATACAAACAAAATAGATACTTATGATAATAACGTCATATATATTTATTAAAATAACTACAAAATATTATATTTACATTTATATATATATATATGATAATGATGAAATTCATACTGATTGTAATGATGGCATGGCAACTAATGATTTTGATAATATTATCACGAAGGTTAATTATCTTAAAATACTCATGATACAAAAGGCATGGATAATTATGATACATAATTCGAATAACTGCTTGTATATACGTCAGTGCCTCAGCAATTTTTATATCCATTTTAATGTTGACATCCAGTTCATATTCAAAGGCGTCCTTTCCGTCATGAATGGTAAGAAGGAGAACGGCAAGAAGGAGAAGAAATTGAAACATATCAACCACATTTCCCAACCCCTCAACATCCGACACAACTTTCACCTGGGCGCAGATGGCTTTTCCGGAAACTTTAACGAGGAGGAAATCCGCAATCTGTTCTCCAATGCATCTAAAACCGGACCTATCCTGAGTCCTAGAGAGAAAGGTAAAACTGATGAGACTTGAAATCTTTTATATAATGCCTCTGAAATCTGTTCGCCAATATTAAAAAAATAAATATACCTATACTAAGTCCTTTAGAAACAGGCAATACTTTCAAGTAATTCGGAATCTATTCTTCATTGTCTCTTAAAAATAACCTAGAATATGTACTAAAGAAACTGGTAAGACTGGGAAGAAATCCATCTTCTACAATGCCGCGAAAACCGAACATCTGCTCAATACTTAAGTAGCATGTATGACGGTGAATGAATATGTCATCTCTTTTACAATATCTCGAAAATCTGACCTAAACTTATTCATTAGCGGCACGTCACCGGACCTATACTAAGTCCTTAAGTAACATGTGTGACAGTGATGAAATCCGTAATATATTTAACAATCTACCCAAAACTTAACCTGTACTAAGTCATACAGTGACGAGTAAGACAGTGATAAAGTCCGCGATTTTATTATCCAATGCATAAAACAACAAATGTCAAATAATGAGTCACAAGAGAGGCAACTGCAATGAAAATAAATATATCAGAAATAAATTAACATGATCTCTGTATAATAGTTATTATTACACAAGAACATTTGTCCGACGCTGGCAGACTAAAGAAGGAACGGGTGTCCTGGTTGTAAATCGTTTGTTGGAACTAAACTTTAAAAATACATTTATTTTTGCACGGATACAATTTAAACAAAGCCACTCTATGATTGGAATGCCTATAACATCAGCCAATCAGCAACTGTACGTATGACCTAGTGCAAAACAAAGTATACAAATATAAACAAAGTGAAACTAGGTATGTTGCCCCAGCAGGGCAAAAACCGTATTATAGTATACGTCCTTTATGTACGGATAACAAATCCTAAATGTCTGATTCAGTACAAACACACACACAACAAAGTCACAAACAATGAATAAAACATGAGTCATTCACTTGCAAAGCCGTAGGGGTATGCATTGTAACAAAGTATACAATACAAACAAACGAAACATACACAACCAAGTCATGATAACAACCCGATGTTCAAAATACTTCCACTTACTCGTTCTACTTGCAGCTTAATTTAAATTACAGTTACAATTTGAAAGAAGACTGTTAATGCAATCATTGACATATATGTAAATGAAATGTCGACTGTAAATTATTGCATTGAGGATTGGACACAATTTTAAAAAAATGAAGTCGTTTAGTGGTGTTTGATAAAAGATTTCAAGTAAATTTAACCGTTAATTTAGCGAGTATGCTGGAATGTACCGAAAATCATCGAAAACTCGACCTGGAAAACAAAACAAAAAGTTGGAACACAAAAATTAAGTCGGTCGCTCTAAAAGAAACAAAGAACTGTTTAGGCCTTTTTTAGAAGTCTTTTAAACCATAATTGCCAATTGTATTGTCTTCATTCATGATTTATTCGTTTTATTGGCACATGATTCAACATTAACTATTAAACAATGTACAAATCATTTCATTTAAGAAATTGAACGATTCGTTAGTCGCAATATATAAAATACCGGTATTTGAAGATAACAATCTTGGTATAGCACGCTGTCCATTTATGGCAAGTAACATAAGTCACAAAGTCGGATACAAGATCCTTGAATTATTTTTGTTAAATATTTGTATCGGGTTAACATATTATTGAACGTCAAACGACTATCGCTCTTATGTTTTAGCACCTGTTGACGATGGCGTCACGGAACCTCGGCCGGAAAAGCTTCCCCCAACCCCATGCAGAAGTCGCGATATTTCGAGAGCGAATTCGGTAAGTTCCGAAAACAATCTATATGTCAAGAACTAAGTAAGTCAGTTTTCGATTACCTGAGATACTCTTGAATTACCCCGATAATTAGTATTTCTTTTATGTAATTTAAATTGCTGTCGTTTGTTTAAACACTTATTTAAAATAATGTTTACGGTTGTTATCTGTAATGTTCAGTCCTTTTAAAGAAATTCTAATCAACTATTTACCAAATAAAATATTAAATAAAAGACATGTACAGCTTTACACCTACATTACTTTTTGAGGAGTTGGTCGGGTTGTGGTGATGGATTTAATTTAAAAAATATATACTATTTTATACTTTTGGGAATGAAATATATCACTCTTTAAGAACGAAAATAAAGAAATAAAAAAAATAACCAAACCTTCAGTGTAGAAAATCTTATTCAATCTGAATTCAGAACTGTTCTATTTGATTTTCTATGCAACTTTTTACACAAACCATTTAAACAATTCAATATTTCGTCGTGCAACTGACAAATTATTTAATCAGCAATCAAAGCCATTAAAACCGCATTTCTGTAAGGTAAATTATTGTAAAGTATGAAGCCCACACATGTTTTGGTATGCAACCGCGTGTTATTATTTACCACTAAAATACAAACCAATAATTGGTGAATTCTGTCATTGATTGACATTAATATACTTGTAATATTGCTATTCAGATCGCTAGCGATTCGGACCTCGTTACCCGATTGAAAGAAGTTCTTATTCCGGCTCTGCGATTCGAAATTGACGAGCTACTGGACAAAAAACTTGCCAGAATAATACTAGAGCTCACCACAAACATTACAGCGGACCTCCACTGCAGAACGTGCCAATGTCATGATAAAGCGCACAAAAAGACAAGAAAAAGTGAGCGAGCAGATTTGAAAGGGAATAGTGCAATAGCGAATGGAATTACTCAGGACGATAGAAACGGCCCATTCGAGGACAGAGGATCAAAACAGGACATAGC
This sequence comes from Dreissena rostriformis, assembly GCA_007657795.1. Classification (NCBI taxonomy): domain Eukaryota; kingdom Metazoa; phylum Mollusca; class Bivalvia; order Myida; family Dreissenidae; genus Dreissena; species Dreissena rostriformis. The sequence goes on along the minus strand of VMBQ01004072.1, from coordinate 79,453 downwards.
AAGACATGCATTACCAAAACAGTCAAATATGAAAGTCGATTATCTAAACGTAATACACATCAAAGACGCTGATTATATCACGAGAAAGCACACACAAGACTCATTTGAAACTCTCGATTTGTCCACTGCTAACTCACCCCGGGATAGAGGTCATCCATTGAGTACTGACAGACGCGATCTCCGAGAAAATGGAAATAACTGGTATGAAAAACATGATAAGACTCTATAGTTATAGGTTATGTTCATACATTGGCAGTAATTGTTGGTTAGTTCTTTCTGAATGATTTGATCATCGTGTATGTATTCATAAATGTTCAGCTTAAAGGACCAACTAGAATGGACCGGGAGGGTAAAATTTTATAAAGCTGGAAGTTATCATATTGCAACTAGAAATGTCGTATGACAATTGTTGGATTAATCTAGTAAGAAACAGTTTTCGTATATATGTTATTCTCATTAAGAATCGTTCGCTCTCAGCAAAGTTTCTCTGATGTCGAAATACATTTATTACAATAGATGGGCGAAGGTACTTCTTAATGTGTTTTTTAAGTAACTATTGCTGCACAGTAGTGTAGTTATTGGGCAGAACAATACTTCTCTATTTCTTTATTTCGGTTATACAACATAAGCTATATTTTTTTACCTAAAGGGCACACACAGACGTATCCTCTCCTAGTTATAACACCCCAAGGGCATCTAAAGGAATCAAAAACAACTACAGCAACGGCGAAAATAGAGAAGAAAGACCATATGGTATGTGAAATTATGCTTTGTTTTTGTCACCCATCTTTGAAGCGATAAGGAAACAATTAAATATTTCTGCCATAATTTAAGAGAGGTACTATAAATCTAGCCAATCTTTCTTGAAATTACAATCGCTAGAGCCATGGGGTATTGTCTGTTCTTCAAAGGTAGTTTGGTGGCCATAAAACGTATTGATATTAACATGAAAAGCAGCCTGTTTATTAGCACAAACCCCAATAAGATCAAGTAGGTAAAATTTCGATCAATTGTTTCAGTAAGTGTTTGTTATTAACTTGGTTATCTCGGAATGTCTGACTTTTTAGGGCACACAAACTGTTTTTGTTTTAAGTATTCGACAGTTGCAAACACTATTACACTGAAGATTATGATATCGAGAAAAATGCAAAACGACCGAAAACTGTGTTCCGTATCGCTACCGACCTGAATAACAATATAACCATTAAGATCAAATATGTCTAGGAATACTATGTATTACAAAACAATGACACATTACATCATACCTATATCATAGCAAACAAATCTGCAATGTGTGTTATAGTGTACATTTTTTGTCAACATTAATGTTCATCCCCTATTAGTGTATGTAACTGTTAGTCTAGTATCAGGATCAAACACTTGACTGAAAATTTGGACATAAAAATGTCATATCTACATAAATAGGTTTGTTAAAAAGCATTATTCAAGAACCCATCATATCTTTCGGAACGATCTAACGATGTGCAATTGATATATAAAGACAATTTATTTTGTATTGACTTGAAAAGTAATATTTCAAAACTTATGTCAGGTTTATTATTTGTCTTTCCTTATCTCAATTTACATATAACAATGTGCACCATTGTGTTTAACGCACAGCGATGTACAATGTATGAACTTGGCTGGCATAGCATTCGTAAACATAATACATATTTATGTCCATTTAGTCTCTTTGCCCTGTCGAATTATTTTCATTTAGGACAACATGTGTTTAAGTTTTGATTTGCGGGCTTTACTTTTTAACAAACAAACAAACAAAAAATCAATCAAGGTGCATACAAATAAGATTAACTTAATAAATAATAAAATGAAACTTAATGCAATAAAATAAGCATAATCTTTTTAAAGGTCGGTATTTTTTATTATCAAACTTCAGAAATTTTACCAGTCAAGGCTTCAACAAGCTATTTAAAGACAAGCTGGCTTACAAGTTATCTTTTTTCTGCAACTTTTAACAAGTGAACCGATACAATTATTATTTAATGTCTTATATTAGATTGTCACACCGTTATAATTACAGTACAGTATAGATCATAGTACGTGTGCTCTGAAATAACTACAGTATTGGATAAGAAATGCCACAATTGCTACTCGCATTTGTAATTCTTTTTGTCGAATATTAGAACAGGGATTCATGCAAAACTATACAAAAAGTTTGCCGTACCATCCTCCACCTGAATATCACATTGTAACATTGAAAGACATGTTTGTACATGAATGCAAATAAGGACATTATGTTGATAGCTCGAGCGTGTTTTAAAAGAGAACTTCAGTTTTCATGTGTTAGCAGGAAACGAATGTCATAGAGGATATTTGTTGGATTTGGTGGAATATCGAGAATGAATTTTTCTATGATGACGAGTGAATTAATATCGATATTCCACCCTATCCAACAAATTTTCTTTTTATTGTATGCTTACAAATGATTATTTTTGTATTTTTTTGGCCAAAAATAGTTCCGGTAAAATCCGTTTAATTTTAATACTTGAAACAGTGAATTATCAGTTTTAATTCACTGATATTTCTCTATAAACCACCGGAATGCACAAACTAAATAAAGTTAATCTGCAAATAAAAGATAATTAATTAAACCTTACAAATGCGCCGATAAAACAATCGTTCAAGAACTTCATGCCTAAACAACTATCCTAATTGTCAGGAATTTTCATATGTGTGAACGTCTTATTAGAATGTTATGTGGTTTGATTATTGTACGTAAAGACATTCAAGAATTTAATATTTTCTATAGTAGATACTAAAAAGGCACCATATGTGTTTGGACGCTGATCCAAAATTATAATCAAAATGTTCGAAACCTTGGATCTTTACGAAATTAGATACAAACTTATGACCAGTTGAGAAGTAATTTCTGTAAAAAGGAAAGCAATATTTACAAGTAATTTGTTAGTTTTGCCATGGATGAATGACATATTTTGCATTTATATAAAGTGCATTTTATAACCCCATACGAGAGACGCAACCATTTAATTCTTCCGTTTTTTAGTGCACATTATTGCGTCCTTTCGGGATGCATTGCACATAATTGATACGGCGTGTAACAGTTGTATCCGCTGAACATTTTTTATTTCAGATACAACAGTTTCACACTCAATTCTCTATAGGATAGATATGCTATTTAATTAAGGTGCGCTATTGGAAAACGGGGTTGAATGCATGTGCGTAAAGTGTCGTTCCAGATGAGTCTGTGCAGTCCGCACAGGCTAATCAGGAACGACACTTTTCGCTCTAATGGTATTTTTCGTCTAAAGGAAGTATCTTCTTTGCGAAAATCCAGTCTTTGGTGGAAAGTGTTGTCACTGATAAGCCTGTGCGAACAGCACAAGATACTCTGAGACGACACTTAATAATTGGCGGTTCCATTTCAGGTGATGAACGAGACTGTCTTGCCAACGCAATCGAAACCAACGCCAAGCACGTATTACGCCTTCTCGAAGAGGATATCAATGAATTCACTGAACAACTCTTGTCAATTGGTTGTCTTACAGAACTAGACAATTGCTCGCTACAATCAGTGAAAACTATTCAAGACCAAACTTCGCATTTACTTACCATAATAGCCGGGCGAGATCTGCACGTGTTGCGGTCATTTCTTGGGATCGTCAAAAAACGCGACGCGGAGTTATATACGCACATTACAAAACAGTTTCATTACATTTCGAGGCACGGGTATGTGAATAGTAAATGTGTACTGTGTCGGTTTAAGCGTTACTTGGATGTGAAGTACATTTTAGAAACATTATGGTCCTCTGGGATAGTAGATGACGACTTTCGCGACTTGGCGTGCCATGCTGATGTGCGGATTGGCGGACAGAATGCCCTTTGGGGTCTCACAGTTCAAAGATTAAACGACGCCTTTCAGACCAGCCCGGATATTGTCATAAACACTCTTAAATCTTCGCTTTCCAAATACGGTCATTACGAATACTTGTCAGGGCTGGTGGAAAATGCATTCTCCACAGATGGGTGCTTGAGTTGTACGTGCGCGTCTGTACGTCCGGGCATCGGAGAAACGAATCCTGGTACGCGTTTTTCCGAAGATTCCTCGAAATCAGCCGCTACACAAAAGCATTACACGAAAAGGGATGCAGCAAAATCACACGGCGGGTACCGGCAAAATATAACAATGTCCACGACGCATCCACAGTCAAGAAATACGATCAACGAATGGCCGAGTCGTTTCTTGACCGAGGAGCCGGATGTTCTTATGGATGCGTACAACACAGGTCATGGACGTATTGAGAGTCCCAAAAGTCCAAACTTTAAAGAAAATGGTGCTGATCACATAACAAACCAAAGAAGCAACACACAACATGGACGTCTTTATAGCCCAACGAACACAGTTTTCAAAGAAACTGGCGCCGATATCAATCCTAACGAAAACGAAAATTATATTGCAAGAAATAAGACACACAAGGCGCTTTTTAGTAGCCCAGCTGATCCAGTTACCAAAGGTATTCAAGATGACAGAAGAACTCCGGACAAGAGCGTGTTTCATGCACACAAGGACCGAATGCCTGACCTGTCCTCGTATATCATCGGGAACAGCAAGATTGAGTCTACGCAAGTCATTGACGCAGAGAAATCACCTGACGGGCCATTCCAGAGGTCAACTAGCTTAGAAGTTTTAAATGAAGGTCCTTCATATCCAGCAAAAGAGGTAACATATACATGAGTTGCATTAATGTTGTATACTTTATTGATTATGGACCCAAATCCAATACTGTTGGGCTGGAAAATTCGTCAGTTGTTAGTTTTGTAGAAATGTAATGCTAATCTTTGACTTCTCAACTATTAATTGAGCCTAGTTCTGTAAAAACTGGTCTTAATGGGTGTGCGTAAAGTGTCGTTGCAGTACATATTTGCAAAGTGTTCCATATTTCTTACATACATGTTATTCGTTACATATAACAGGATGCTAACGGCAAAATTGTGTCAAAATCTTCAGCTAACTATTGAAGTGAATATACTTTCCGAATGCGTTTTATTAAACTATAGGCAAATCATTTTATACCACACTAACAACTTAAAATTATCCAGGCAAACTTAAGACTGAATAGCAATCGTACATTTTACTATAATTGTTCATGTTAAGGCTACATCATACACCCACATGTTAACGTAAACAGTGAACAAGAATCATCATTATGTTGACAGGTCACAAGCTTGAAGACAAAAAGAGCACCGTTTGAGGATCCCAAAAGTGACCTTAAAGAATCACATTTTGAGGATCCCAAAAGGGACCAGCGGATCCCGGTTCCAGCACTCAGGAAAAGCCTCATGGTGACGAAGGAAGGCAAAGACTTGAAGGCATCTTTTGTGTAGACAAGGAAAGTCAACGACAATTGTAATTGAGCGTTGCTGTGGGAAAACGGAGTTTAATGCAAGTGCGTAAAGTGTCTTCCAGTCCAAACAGGCTAATCAGGGACGACACTTTCCGCGTTAATTGTATTTTTCGTTTAAAGGTGGTATCTTTTAGCGAGAATCCAGCTTAGGCGGAAAGTGTCGTTGCTGATTAATCTTTGCGAACTGCACAAGCAAATCTGGGACGACACTTTACGCACATGCATTAAGCTCCACTCTCCCAAAGCGAGGATAATTTTATAAGCAATTACCATAGTTACTAGTTGTAAAAATTAGTATTTCAATGTTAAATACGGCAAATGATGGAATATAGAGGTTTAAAGGATCACTAACCTCTAAAGTCGAAACCAAGAAGGAACATATTGACACGATACTTTTAAACAGTAAACAGGAAGAATGTTTACACAGGGAAATACTCTGATTTGAATCATACATGTGTAAACAAAACTGCATGACACAAAAAGTTCTACATGTTTAGTTGGACATGTTTATTTAATTGGAATGTTTAAGCAGTTTACATATGTTCAAGGCTGTGTCAAAAACAAAACTGCATACATGTTGCGTCATGACAAGCATATTTTACCACGTACACACTATTGTTGTCTATGCCTACTTATTACAACTCTTACTTTGTGTTAATTTAAGATATTAACAACTCATTTTTAAAATAAATATCTTAAAAGAAAAATGCCAGGCAATATATACTCTTTAAAACAAGATTTAGGTGTATTGCATACTTATCATTAACCGGTCATTCGAATGTGTCTTTTCGATAAACACCTTTGGTTTCAAAATGTAACCATTCCACACGTGTAAATAAAATCTATCACCAAGCATTGGTGCAATTGTATCCTTAAATTATAGATATGTCTTGCCGAAATTAATATCCCGTATACGACAAAGGAGAGATTATTTATTGAGCCTCTTTCTGAGAAAAAAAAATGCTTAATGCATGTGCTGAAAGTGGCGTCCCGGATTAGCCTGTGTGGTCCTCACAAGCTTATCAGGGACGACACTTTCCGCTTTTACGGAATTTTTTGTTTAAAAGAAATCATTTCTAAACGAAAATCCAGTTTAGGCGGAAAGTGTCGTCCCTAATTAGTCTTAAATGATATGATATGATGTATTATTTAAAGTAAAGATGTCGTGAAAATATATATTTATTATGTCTAAAATATATGTTTATTTTCGGTACTTACAGCTATGTTATACGTACATATACTGTGTTTCCTTTATGCGATAACTGTAATTAATATATTTGTTTATTAATGGTGATTTATACTTTTGTTAATTGTTGGTGATTGATCAAAATAAACTCTGTTTTGTACAAGATTCGCCCTTGTTCAAAGTTGTCTGTTTGTAAACATTTTCATAGTTCTGCAATCTACAAAACTTCAGTGTTACCTTTTTGGTCTGAAACATCGCATGTTCAATTAATCTGTCTATCGTTGAAATGCGGATTCAAGTTAGTTCGCACAAGGTAGTGACGTAAAAACGGAAACGGAAGAAAGTCCAAACGGACGGGGTGATAATCACAATGCTTCGATTTATAGTTCGAACATTTAACTGACATTGACCCTTACGCATGAAATAAAATCAAGTGCGTTATCATGATTTGCTCGATCTCGCTGGATGTGAACTAAACACATCGGAAAAAATAATCAAATATCTGTCAGCGTTTTGTTTTGTTTAGTAGGTGAACCATATATATATAAAGATAAAACCACTTTAGGGGAATTGAGATAACGTCGTTGATGTAAGAATGGAAACATTTGAATATATGAAGTTAATTTTTGCCATGTTATGTTGGAGGGGAAGAAAATACCAATGCGGCATGTACTCGTACATTTCGCGTATGTCAACTCTTCACATCTGTAAACACTTAAAAAGCGCGTCTGAGTTTAAACATATGATGAACTTCACGTGCGTATAGATTATATGAGTGTCGTATCAATTTGTACGAGCTTATAACTTCGGAATCATGAACGAAACATGACAAACACAAAGTCAACATTGCTAACCTGTGCACCGAGATTTGACGTGGTAAACCTTATGTTGTGAGAGCCAATACACACCACGTGATGGTCGTCGATGCAAATATTATTTGTAATTTATATAATCTAAAGTATATAGTGTATTTACCTTTACATTTTGATAATTAACCATATATTTAAAGCTCAAGTATGTTGAAAAATAATACAAATTTGCATAAAATAAGAAACGTTTCCGAAGAAAAATGCAGTGAATGCAGTGCCTTGCAGTTAAACCACAAGGACCGGTACCACTGCCAGGTTTGTTGGAGTTTGCAACTTTGTTAAATATTTTAAGGGAGATAACAGACTCATGTTTTCTGAACAACTTGGTCGTATTTTGGCTACAGTGGTCTCCCTTTCCATACAGGAGCCCGTATCACAGAATCTAACATCGTTCGGAGTTAGACGTAGCAATCAATCAACTGCAATGGAAAATCACGTTATGGCTAGCCGCTTATTTTGTAAAACGAGAAACTTATATGAGAAAACAAACTACGAATTCATATGTATCAATATACATAAAAATATTTTACTAAATAATAATGTTTATAAAGTTCTCTCTTTTTTTGCTGATGTTGATGTTAACATCCATATATATCGTTTATGTTTGTAGTTACCTGAACCATTGTTCATATATAGTTATATTGTTTTTTGATCTTCGTATCTTGTATATGGAGAAAAAAGTATAAATATATGTTAATATATAGGAAATATATATATACAATGCCGGAAACTAATTGTTTGAAAGATAGTCCCAGTTGGATTCGAACTTACGAATCAAAATTACGCCGCCGAGTACTTTATGTATAGACAATTCATATAAATTTTACTGCTAGGGTAGGTACGTCGGCTGATTTTTTTTTTCGTTTACTTATTTACGATTCCCCACCCCATTTAAAAGGAAAATTCAGACTTCTTTTATTTAACTTTTTTTTTAGTTATATGTGTAAATTTAAAGTTAATTTAGCGAATATGATCGAATACAGCAAACATTATCGCAAAATTAATAGTATAATAAGTGAACCTGATAGAAAAGCAAACGTTATGGAAAATACTACAAAGAATACCAAAAGGGTCGGTTCAAAAAAACTTTCTGTCGGGTAAGTGGAAATAAATAACTTTTTCCCGCCAACTTTTCTAACGACCGTTACAGGTTTCTATATGTTTGTGCTCATTAAAAAGAAATTTCACCGTCACTTGGCACATGTTTTCATGAAACCTTCACCGATATATTGCTGGCCAAAAATGAGGACACATTGTTTTGTTATAAAAAAAAACTAATTCATTCAGGTAACGAGCAAATTATAACACAAATAATTTGGTTATAACCATAATAAAATCAAATGTTACTAAAATTGAATACAGCATAAGAAATAAAGGAAACAAAACCAAAATGCAAACTATATCGCAACATGGACTGAAAAGTGCATTTTGTTCCAAACATTTATTTTGCGCAATATTTCTTATTATCCAATAAATTGATGAGAAGACGCAGCTGAATAACTCAAATAATCAGAGCATGCATTACAAGTTTAAATGCTGACTAAAATTACAAAATTTCAACATTTCAAGTGTTAAGGGTAAAGACACGTGATTAGTTTTCGCCTTATCAGACCCAAATATACTTTAATCATGTTAATTAATTGCAGCGTTCGATATATTGAGTATTCATTTATTTGTGTGGTTCATAAACAAAGTATTCAAAATGTATTTAAAAATTGTGCGACAATTTCTTGACAATTTCTGGAAATATACTGAACAAACCCAATACGTTAAAAAACGAGTCGAGGTCAAGGTTTCAGCGTTCGTGTTATGCAAAATCACACAATCAGCTTATGCGATATAACCTAATTACACCCACAGTAATGTAATATCCCCTTTTATAATCCCGCTCTGCATGATATTCAAATATAAAGTGTGCCTTATCCAACGATAATCGAACCATATTGAGGGGAAAAAGATATAAGTAAACCATTTACCGTCTCACACGCCCCTTAAACGACGTGAGGCGAATGCTTCAATGTGCACGATTGTTAAATGTTTTTAATTATTGCATGTGCACTTTAATATCGGAATAAATAGTTGTGCACTCAGGACTTACCACTATACAAATGTATATGATCCTTACAAGATAAAACCGTTCTACAGATACTGTGCGAAAATGGTTGCATGTTTCAAGCCACCATGACCTTGATATTTGACTGGTTTACCTCAACAAGGATAGAAGTCTTCATTTCTTTTTGAGTAACCAGCATACCAATGTGGATAATCGTATAATTTTTTTCGGTAGATATCGTGTAGACACGAATTTGATGTTAAACGCCTATGTGGCATTGACCTTTGTCTCGTTGACCTCATTGACCTTTGTCTCGTTGACCTCATAATTAATAAGTATATTTCTTTCCTCCCAAACAAACAGCATACCATTTTGCATGATCGTAAGTAAAAGCGTTCTAAACATNAAAAAAATATATCAACTAACTACTTACGAATATTTAGTAGAATTAAAACTACCGGTAAGCATGTAACTAAGTACATAATACAATCGTTTAAGCACAACATTGATTTCTCGCTATGGAGTGAACCTTGTCAGTAACCAGGTAAAATTTATGTTGAATGTTTGCTCAAAACAAATATTGATCTACATTTATTGTTGCCAAATTATTTGGCCAAAAATGCGTTTTACTAAACACGATCTATGGCTTATAATTAATAACGATTATACTGTCTTTTGAACGGAGTCAGAGAGTGCGTTCAAATGACTGATTTTGATATTTCAAGGTGAAATCACAAAGGTACAGTATCGCAGTTTGGGCTGTTGAAAAAAAAACTTCTTAAAATTTCTATTCAATCAAGGTGACGTCCCTGATAAGCATGTGCAACTTCACATGCAAATCTGGGACGGCACTATTCGCACATGCATTAAGTCCGTTTTTTTTCTAGAATGAGGTTCGGTTTAAAGTTGCCTACGTATACATGCACATTTTGCTGTAAACGCTGATTATTGAATTGAATGAAAGTCAATTTGCTTATTAATAATTGTTTTATTATTTTGTATGAATTGCATGGTATTGAATTAAGATATGATATTGCTTTGAATGAACCGCTGTATATGTATCGTTACACCCCTAATTTACACCGTCTTTTTACTTTTTACCGTTTATAAATCCCTTATTCTTTAGATTTCAATGTTTATTTCCTTTGCAAAGTTGATGCTGACGAGTGTCTGTTATTTTTCAAGTAAAACTTACCGTTTGGTTGACATACTTACCATATACATATCAACATCTCCTGTTTCGTAACCAAAACAGTATACAAACAAATTAAAAAAAAACGTGTATTTTTAAACAAACGTTCCGAAATGGTGAAGACTTCCCCTTTAGGCGTTGGCGAAAGTTTTGTAATTAACTTGCACTTCAAAATATGTTGATGCCATTAGCTCTTAACACTGTGTCCGCAACGATATGAAGTTCAATGATTCTTAACAAATTCAATTAAATTACGATAACCTTTGAATCTCCAAAGACAAAGCGTTATAATCGTCACCCCATAACTGCACTGTATTATTTTCAATAAAATGTATTGTTTATCTGTTAGTGTTAGGTAGAACGCACACACCGGAAAGTTGTCTTTAAACGCGATGACCAATTTAGAGCGGCTTTGGAAACGCGTCAAATGTGAAATGCGGACATTTTGTGTTCTTTTGTTTTCATTTTACAAACATACAATGATATGTTCGTGTTCTATTATACTAGGTATTACTTCTATAGCCAAAATATCATAACAACAATGCAACAATTGATCCTGGGTGCAAAATAGTATTATGTATGAGCAACGTTCTGGGAAAAGGGGGCTTGTGCGTGAAGTGTCGTCCCAGATTAGCCTGTGCAGTTCAGGGACGATACTTTCCATCTTAATTGGATTTTGGTAAGAAGAGCCTTCTTTAAACTAAAAATACCATTAAAGCGGAAAGTGTCGTCCCTGATTAGCCTGAGCGGACTGCACAGACTTATCTAGGATGACACTTTTCGCACTTCCATCTATGGAAGGGTTTATCCGCCAGTACATGCATGTTGATAAATGACAATTGTATATTGCTTAATGGCAATTGTATATTGCTTATTGACAACTCCCTGTTAACATATTACAACTTGCATTTGAATTCTGTTAGAAAACAACTGTATTTGTGTTTCTTGCATTTGCTGTATAAACAAGTCATCATGTATGCAACATAAAGATAATGTTTCTAAAGGGGAAAGTCCGCCAGTCCATTCATGTTGCTAAATGACAATTGAATATTGCTTAATGACAAGTGCATGTTGTTTAATGACAACTCCATGTTAACAAATTACAAGTGCATGTTGATATATGACAAATGCTTTTTCTATTGTGCTATTCGTTACAAGCGTACTGTTTGTACATTACAACTTTACACTAGTGATTACACTAGCAATTACACTATTGATTATACTAGCAATTACACTAGCAATTACACTAGTGATTACACTAGCAATTACACTAGTGATTACACTAGCAATTACACTAGTGATTACACTAGCAATTACACTAGTGATTACACTAGCAATTACACTAGTGATTACACTAGTAATTCAACAAGACGAAAGCAATAAGCACTAAGCATGTTGCAAGTCATGACG
>VMBQ01004072.1:48189-65048 GCA_007657795.1 Dreissena rostriformis | reverse complement strand
ATTTTTTTTTTTTTTTTTTTTTTACATATGATGATTAATAAATCTCTTTTTAAAATACATTGTAATTAATTTATTCCTCATTGTAGACATTTTATTTGAATTGTTTTATTATAATGGGAATAATATATTCTAACAATTATTAATAACATATAAATTAACATGTAAGAGGAAGCATTCCAGAAACGCCAGCGCGCTCGAAAGTGCCCTTTTGACAAAATACTGCGCGTCCAAAGTGCCCTTTTGACAAAAAAGCCCCCCTGCCTTTTTGAAATCCTAGCTGGAGCACTGTTAGAACGCTTAAGCACAAACTATAAACACAACCCCATTCCTAATAGCCACACATTCCTACTTAAACCGAGACATGCGAGACATGCATCTTCGCTTCTCTCATTTTTTTCTGTCTTCTGTTCCTATCCCTCTACACTATACTTCTTGGAGCTCCTCATGGAGTCTGGTATAATTTGGTATTCGTATCTAAACTGCCGATGGTTCCGGTCCTGTTTCTCGTGCCTAACGTCAATGCATTTTTCAGTCCAGGAATTACATGACGAATAGCAAGTGTTGCCTCTACACGAAAAACATACGATTCCAATACCGATGGCGTCTTGTAATCTTTTTCTTATGCACAATGGTCATCTTTCCTGTGGAGATGTATTCTATCCTACATCATCTACAAACCATCACGGTCGCCAGACCATTAACACCGTATACCAATTCAAATATCGCAATCTCGGAAATTCACCGATCTAATATCGAGCTGACATGCGTATTACTAAAACTCCTGATTTCTTCATTCGGGTGTACTGTCACCTACATGTTCCTTTTTATCTTATTATGTGGTGACATCCACCCCAATCCCGGTCCTTTTTCCAGTCAGAACCTAGAGTCTGCAACAACATCATTCACCTCTTCTTCTCAATCAGTCGATTTGGGTAATCACATATCCTTCATGCACTATAACGTCCAAAGTATCATCAAGAAATTAGACATTTTATATACCGAATTTAAGGATTTCGACATCTTATCGTTCTCAGAAACATGGCTCACCGAAACGTCCCACACACAAGATCTGATTTTCTCTAATTTCAACCCCCCTGAAAGAAAAGATCGGCCTGGTGACAGTCACGGTGGTGTCTTAGTCTACATTAAAAACAATCTATCTTACAAAAGACGCACTGACCTCGAAGTCAATGGTACTGAATCAATCTGGATCGAACTTGTTACATTTTCTAAACATACCCTTTTCGGTGTATTTTACAGACCCCCCAGATACACCTGCACATATACACGCTGCCATTGAAACTCTATACATCTTGCTGTTGACACAGGAATCACTAACATTATTATAACCGGTGACTTTAATATCAACTTCCAGGACCCTAACAACAAACGTAAACAGTTTAGCAACCAATGCGGCCTCTACCAAACCATTAATGACCCTACACATTACACTGAGCGTTCCTCTTCAACAATTGACCTAATACTCACCTCTGATCCTAACCTTATTCACTTATCGGGGGTGGGAGACCCATGTCTTGAACAAAATATTAGATATCACTGCCCCATTTATGGTCTTCTTAACTTTAAAAAGGCACATAAACGCACATTTAAGCGCAATACATGCCTTTTCGATCAGGGCAACTACGAAGCGCTTCGAGAAGTGATGGCTAACACCGACTGTGACGCAAAAAAGCATAACGACCTCAATATTTATTCTAAACACTTATCCGAGTACATTATATCTACGGCGAAAAACTATATTCCAAACAGACTTATAACAATTCGCCCAATCGAACCACCCTGGATAACCACTTACATAAAAAAGCTCATTCTGGGTCGTCGACGGTTATCTCGCAAAGCCGAGCACACAACCCTCGAGAGCGACTGGTTTAAATTCAGGACTATGCGAAACAAAATTCTGGCCGAAATTAGACGCGCAAAACAAAATCACCAAGGCAAGTTGGCTGAAAAGCTTCAATCAACGCCAAATTCTAGATCATGGTGTTCATGTTTGAAAACATTTATTCGACCCAACGCGACATCATCAATACCCTCACATATCCATCAGGACTCAATTATTGAAGACGACACAATGAAGGATATTGTACTTAACAATTTCTTCACAGAACAAACGCTCCTGGACGAATCAGAAGCACCTAACCTAACCCAGTTCATAAATCAACACAACGAAACTCTGAGCTCTCTCGTGGTCACTCCAACTGAGGTTAAATCAGTGCTAGATGGCTTACCATTAAACCAATCTTCTGGCCCAGATTCAGTAAACAACCGCATCCTGAGAGAACTTTTAACTGAACTATCTCTTCCTTTATGTGATATGTTCAATAGTTTCTTACGCAACTCTGTATTCCCAGAACCACGGAAAGAAGCTTTTGTCACCCCAATATTTAAATCGTGTGACTCATCTTACCCAGCCAACTATCGTCCTATCTCTTTACTAAGCACACTTGGAAAAGTATTTGAATGAATTGTATTTAAACATACATTTAACTTTCTAAACACCCATCAGATCCTCTCCCCCTTACCATCTGGATTTGTCTCTGGTGACTCAACAATAAACCAGCTGACTTTTCTCTATAACTTCTTTAGCGAGACTATCGATTCTGAAAAAGAGATCAGAGCTATATTCTGCGACATTAGCAAAGCATTCGACCGTGTATGGCATAAGGGCTTGTTGTTGAAGCTTACGAATACAGGCATAAGAGTAAGTATTTTATCCTGGTTCGAATCCTACCTTTCAAATCGCAAACAAAAAGTGGTTCTCCCAAACGCAGAATCCAATTGGTCCTATATCAACGCCGGAGTACCCCAGGGCTCAATATTAGGGCCTATTTTGTTTTTAGTCTTCATTAATGATATTGTAAAAGATATCACAACAAACATCAGGTTATTTGCCGACGACACTAGCCTTTATGTTGTAGTCGACAATCCAGCCAACGCTGCAGCTATTCTTAACCCCGACCTCGAAAGTATCAACAAATGGGCTAAAACATGGCTTGTCCGTTTTAATCCTCAGAAAACGGAATCAGTGATTATAAGTCGCAAGTCAAACACAACTAAACATCACCCTGTATATATGGACAACGTCGCCATTCGCGAAGTAAAAAAACACCTAGGACTCTACTTCACGAAAGATCTCAAATGGGGCACCCATATTGAGTCCATTGTTAATAAGGCCTACACAAAGAATAAACGTAATGAAAAAGTTGAAATTTAACTTAGACCGTTCCTCATTGGAAACCATGTACTTATCATTTATTCGTCCCTTGCTCGAATACGGTGATGCCGTTTTTGATAACTGCACATTACAAGACCAAGAACTGTTAGAAAACTCCAACATGAGGCTTCACGAATTGTAACAGGTGCGATGAAATTAATCTCCATTCAAAAGCTTTTGGAAGAAGTCGGATGGGAAACGTTAAGTAACCGTAGAGCTAAACATAAACTCACTCTTTTTTACAAAATGAACAATAACCTAACCCCATCCTATCTTTCTGACTTATGTCCACCCATGAATACCAACGATCGCTATAATTTAAGGAATAATCAATCTCTTGATGTTCCAAGAGCTAGAACTGCGCTCTATTACAATTCATTTATCCCATCCACTACTCGTTCTTACAATAGCCTTCCATCCACTACTCGTTCTTACAATAGCCTTCCATCCACTACTCGTTCTTACAATAGCCTTCCATCAAATACTCGTTCTTACAATAGCCTTCCAACCGATATCTCAAACGCAGCAACCATCTTCAAATTAAAAAAAGGTCTTCCATCATCAGCGGTCAAAATGGTCTTTCATCATCAGCGGTCAAAATGGTCTTCCATCATCAAAGGTCAAAATGGTCTTCCATCATCAGCGGTCAAAATGGCCTTCCATCATCAGCGGTCAAAATTCCAAAATATTATTATTATGGCAAACGTATATCCCAGATAATGCATACGCGACTACGTACAAACTGCAGTGTGCTTTCACATGACCTGTTTAGTAAAAACATAATACAATCTTCCATTTGCTCTTGTGGCGAAGAAGAAACAGCTAGCCACTATTTCTTGCACTGCCCATTGTACTCCACCATTCGAGAGCGCCTCTTGAACTGCGTATCGCCCTTCTGCATACCCTCAACTAAAGTATTGCTTTTTGGAAATCCTCTTCTTTCTTTGGAAGACAACTGCACTATTTTCGCAGCAGTACATACCTTTATTGACAAATCTAAACGTTTCGATAAGACGCCTTCGGTACCAATTACCCCATAATCCGTACGTGCTCCCCAGCTCCTTCTAACTCTTGCTCCAATCTCGTTCTACCACTCAATCATCGCTTCAATTTCTCTATCTCTTTCCTTCTTACACATCCACTTCCTCTATATACCCATACTCATGTGCTCTTCCGTCACCTAAACTTACTCCAATTTAATTATACACGTGTATTTCCACCACAACCACTCTACAATAACATAATAATATTATATGTATTGAAACACTTCTCGCCTAATGCATCGTTTATTCATGCTCGTGGAACGACTTACAATAAGCTTAGTTTAGCTTCCAAGTCAATCCACTTATTACTGTGTACTTAAAATATGTATATGCATTCCGAAATAAAATATGTTTAAACCAATGTAATAACGCAGTTCATGCATAGAAAGCGCAATAGAGCAACAAGACGATAGCCATATGAACAATTTATCAACAATGAAGCATATGCCATTTACTGGCAAGAACATAGAAATAACATACATCGAGTTAACATTATAACGAACTCTGAAAGCAATATTGAATAACTGTTGAAAAAAAACATAAAAACGCAAGGAAGAGGCAGTTAAATTGTGTAACAAATAAAACGAAGCAACATACTATTGTAATTTAGCAGCATGCATGAACTGGCGGATAATCCCTTCCATAGATTGTAAGCCAAAAACAAATTAGCACTGTGTTATTATTCCCTGTCGGACCCAAAGATTGAACGTGGAACAAGAGTTAACCCTGTGTTACCATTCCCAACCCGTGGGACCCAAAGATTGAGCGTAGAACAAGAGTTATCGTTGTGTTATCTTTCCCACCATGGCGTACCCAAAGATTGAACGTGGAACAAGAGTTATCCTTGTGCTATCATTCCCACCCTGTCGGACCCAAAGATTGAACGTGGAACAAGAGATATCATTGAGTTATCTTTCCCACCCTGTCGGACCCAAAGATTGAACGTGGAACAAGAGTAATCCCTGTGTTACGATTCCCAACCCGTCGGACTCAAAGATTGAACTTGGAACAAGAGTTATCCCTGTGTTATCATTCCCACCCTGTCGGACCCGAAGATTGAACGTAGAAAAGAGTTATCCTTGTGTTATCTTTCCAACCCTGTCGGACCCAAAGATTGAACGTGGAACAAGAGTAATCCCTGTGTTAAGATTTCCAACTCGTCGGACCCAAAGATTGAACGTGAAACAAGAGTTATCCCTGAGTTATCATTCCCACCCTGTCGGAACCAAAGATTGAACGTTGAACAAGAGTTATCCCTGTGTTATCATTCCCACCCTGTCGGACCCAAAGATTTAACGAAGAACAAGAGAATTATCCCTGTGTTATCATTTCCACCCTGTCGGACCCAAAAATTGAACGTAGAACAAGAGTTATCCCTGTGTTACCATTCCCACCCTGTCGGACCCAAAGATTGAACGTGGAACAAGAGTTATCCATGTGTTATCATTCCCACCCTGTCGGACCCAAAAATTGAACGTAGAACAAGAGTTATCCCTGTGTAATCATTCCCACCCTGTCGGACCCAAACATTGAACGTAGAACAAGAGTTATCCATGTGTTATCATTTCCACCCTGTCGGACCCAAAGATTGAACGTAGAACAAGAGTTATCGCTGTCGCTGTGTTACCATTCCCACACTGTCGGACCCAGAAATTGAACGTGGAACAAGAGTTATCCCTGTGTAACCATTCCCACCCTGTCAGACCCAAAAATTGAACGTAGAACAAGAGTTATCCCTGTGTTATCATACCCACAATGTCGGATCCATCGATTGAACGTAGAACAAGAGTTATCCTTGTGTTGTCTGTCCGTGTTATCTATCAGCACTCTGACGTATGGTCATGTTTTATAAATGGGCCGCACTGTGAGAAAAGGGTTGCATGTTTAATGCATGTGCGTAAAGTGTCGTCCCAGATAAGCATGTGCAGTCCACACAGGCTAATCAGGGACGACACTTTCCGCTGTATGATATTGTTCGTTTAATGGATGTCTCTTTTTAGCACAAATCTAGTTAAGGCGAGAAGCGTCGTCCCTGCACGGGCTTATATTGGACGACCCTTTACGCTCAGGCATAAAACCCTCTTTTCACAGAGCGAGGCTCAAATATAAAACAACAACAAACATAAACAGATGTATGTGGCTTACTATTTGTCCTATCATGTCGAATTAAAATGATTTAAAGCCTTATGTAGTGAATCCGTCGATAACTTCGACATTTTCGATTTCACATGCTATGCCGAACAAATGGCACGTTCACTGCATACTTTCGAAAAAAATGACATGTTCACTGCATAATACCGAATACTAACTTATTTAACTTAAGCCTCCATAAGTTCACTTTTATCCTTTAATTCATATGCAATTATTAATTATTATTTTGTATAAAGTGCAAAGGTTACGTTCCCCATTATCAGATTATTTTGAACAAGAATTAGGTCCTAGCACTTGACCTTAAACAATACTCTAATCAAATGCAAATGATACAATACACCGACCCACGGACTAGAGTTCCAATGACCTTTTAAATGTGTTAATCCCTATAATCCGTCCTGAGGCAACTTATATTTGGTCTGGGATTATCGACATGTTAATCTGGGCTCAGTCGATCCCTTACAATGCTGGACATTATGCACAAAGCACTTTGCTGCGAACAATAAGCAGGTTTATGAGCAGAGGAAAACGACAGGAATTAGTTAAAATTCCGAAAGCAACAATTGCAAATTACTTAATACATTAAGTGTGGATAAAAGTGTGTATCGACGGTATTTCCTTAACTTTAAACATGTATAAAACAATCAATATTCCATCTTTTCAAACATAGATTTTTTTAGCAGCATAAATACATAGTTGTTGTAGGACACGTCCAGAAAAAAAGATATGTAAAATATTATTCGATGCACAGTTCCAGTACCCAAGCCTAATTTGTTGATTTTTTTTTTTTCAAATACATACTGTATCCAATAACCGGATAATCTTAATCATCATTTTCGTTTCGATTTTGGGGATCATTAATATTAGTTATATTATTCTATGCAATTCCTTAAATGCGGACAAAACTATCTTTATTATAATCATTTACAAAACTGATAATTCAAAACGGCTTTATTAAATAGGGTTTCGCTAAAAGTTCTAATCAAATGATCAATTCTATTTTACCTCTGCCGCAGTGCCACAATTCAAAATTAAGAAGCAAATTATATCAAATAATTGTTTATATAAACGCATAATATATCAGAAATCAATAAAAACAAGAGGAGTTACGTCGGGGTGAACAATTGTCCGTTATTGTTGTTGTCCGTTTGCCAACCGTAATGATTAGCGCAGTGTCAAATTATTCAACGCTGTCCTCAGATATTTAAAAATAAATCCAATACTGCGACTTATCGGGTAGTAATCTCGATACATTGTGAATAAAGCGTTAGGCCAACAATTATATTTACTTAGTTTACGAAATAATTGATCGCGTTGATATAATACACGGTTTAAATTGTATTTTTGATCCAAAGTGCGTCAACAACAAAAACTCTGTGTTCCATCATACAATCTTTATAAAACATCTGCTGCGGCAACACCACCAACAACAACATCATCATCATCCTTTTAACAAATATACTAACTCCAGCAACACAGCCAAAACCCACAAACAACATCAATGTAACAATGACCACCAACAACACAAACTCAACAATAACAACTTTCACCTAAAAGGAAACGTACAGCAATATACATAGATTGTTTGTGTGCACGTGTGTGTGTTCATACATACAAACATACATACATACATGCATACATACTGACTTTTCAAGCGATGCAGTAAATATCTTTCCTTTTTGTTCCTTAACAAGGATTGAAAAAAAATAATTTGAAAACAGATCTGTAACGGCCAGATAGAAAATGAATTGTGTCGTTGTCCTGGAGGGCTTACAAATTGTGGGTCATGTATTGATGTACAAACTATTACAAGGTTTTGTTGAGAACGGCGTTTCAGAATTGTGTGGCATGAATAGTAGAGTATTTATAAAATTTGCAATTAGACCTTTCTTTTTCTGATCAATAATATTTTTTGTCAATTCTTAAATTTATGATTATCTTTAGGGTCATGTTCCTGTCCACTGCAGTAATATTTTGAGTTTAAATTAAAAAAACAAACACAAACGAGTTAATTAAAAGCCATCGGCTTATGAGCGAACTCTCGATTCCGTTTCCTGGGTAAAACCAATACTGGTTTCCAATTAGAAGAACTTCAGAGCGCTCCCAAAGGTGTGCTTGAACCTGGGACCGTTCGATCGCTGAGCAGACACCAATATCCACTTCCCAACAGAGACTGGTTTTGACTTTTTGGCCGTATTTTGTTGAAGCTGGATAGACGCGCTACAAAAAACTTAACAATAAAGTGTCCTGGCCGCACTAGAGTTATTAACAAAACTAATTAACAATACTTCAGTCGTGTATCGCGTTGCACAATGAGTAGGTTGTAACCTGTCTATACACCTGGTGAGTTGACTAATAAAAAAAACACTGATTAAAGTCTGGTATGAAACAAGCGCTGTGTAGAAACTTGGAATTAAAATCACGGGAAACTGTAGACGTAAATGTTCGGATAAGAGTTACAAATTTGTTGGATTAAGAATCCGCAAAGATATCGTTTATAAATTACAAAATGAACTCAGTGATTTTTGGAGAAAGATCGATGGCGTTATTCCAATAGCTTATGTTCGTGTGAGAAAAAACAGTCTGTTGCGATTAGGGGTTATCAATCTTAAGGATTTTCGTTCAGTTTTTGCTTAAAGTAGACATTTTGATGGTTTCTCTCTTTTCTTTTAATGTGTGCGAGCCACGTGAAATCAAAATATTTAAAGCACTTGATTTTATCCAGAAAGGAAATGATAAACAATGACAGAGGCGATTCTATCGAATTAAGCTAAGAAACACGAACATGCGGTAACGGAACAAACAAAATCTGAAAATGAAAACAACGGACAATGTCAGAAATTACGGGACACGTCGAGAAGATACAATGCTGGACACGTTAACGTCAAGCAAACGACGCTACATCGAGACGTGGCGTCAAAGCGTCAGCGCGTTCATGGAGACCGGCAATATTTGCAAAGTCACGATCGGTGACGTCACGCCCGAGCCTACGTCGGATACGCGAATAACGTCAGATACACGTTGGAGTCACTCGGACCATTCTCGGTCGCCTGCGGTAAGCGATTTGATCATATACTTATCGATTACATGACTCAAATGTAGGTGTAATTTCGGTATAAAATACAACGATCCTGGTAGAATTATCATATCTCAAACTGTGAAATCATTCTTCGCATTTCATTGTTATTTTGCTTTTCATCGTCAGAAGTTATACACCGCTGACCCATTTTATCCACCAATTGTAGTTTAATTCAACTAATAAAGGTAGATGTTGTATGCAATTTTATATCGTGAAGTTTGTTCAAGGTTTCTTGAAACAATATATATATATATGTTGATTTAATACGAGTTGTATAAACAACATTTTGTATTCACCATACAACTTACGGTACCACGCATGGGTCGTCTCCATATTGCTCCTAAGATACGTCATACCTGTAGACACATGTACATCAAAAAGATTGAAATTTGATGTTTTAAATACGGATAAACTATAACTATGTGTTGACACTTTACATGCATAGAAGCGTTTTTTTAAACAAAAGGCTTGAAGTACAACAGTCTCAACTTCTTCTCTTTTTTTACATTGAATTAATTTATTTTTGATTTGATGAGTTGTATGAAAGTCCAAAAGTCATTACCTTACAGATGATTTCATAATAATTATTATACTTACGCTATATTCTACGTGTATGCCCAGAAATTAAGCTGGAACCCGCCTGCTCATGACCCCGGAAATATGTGATCCCCGAGATTTTATGAAAAAACTGTAATGCTCTCTTTACAAGAAATATTGACAGAACAAGGGTGGCTACTGTGGTCAAAATGCTAGTTTATAACCCTCCATGGGAGCCTGGGGCCAGTATTCACAAAGCGTCTAATGTACATCTTAACTTAAGTTGTACTTACTACAAATCCAGTGTTGTTGTTTTTAAATATAAATTCGAAAATAATGATCATTTAAGCAATATTCAGCTATTTAAAACATTTTAATATGAAAATTCATGAAAACAAAAGAGCCAGAGACTTCAGGAATTTTATGAATTTAAGGAATGTTTGTAAGTTTTCCAAAATGTGCTTTTTGAATGCTTTCCCTCATGCATTATTTGGCCAGTAAGCAACGATTAAGCGAATATTATTTGATAATATTTGTGCAATTGCGATGAAAATTTCATTTTTACTGTGTCTCGCTCGGAATTAGGGCTTCTTTCAGATTTATTTTTTTATCAAAATTGCACGTGCACGACTTCATATCATAGGGAACAATGCAATTAAGTTTGAATGTAGTACGTTGAAACATGTTGGAGTACAACGTAGCACAATGTTGTTATGCGTCTATGTTGAAACATGTTTGAGTACAACGTAGCACAATGTTGTTATGCGTCTATGTAGAAACATTTTGGAGTACAACGTAGCACAATGTTGTTATGCGTCTATGTAGAAACATGTTGGAGTACAACGTAGCACAATGTTGTTATGCGTCTATGTAGAAATCAGCGATTGGTATGATTATATCATGCTACAATATGATTCTCGCTCTGGGTAAACGGGGCTTAATGCATGTGCGTAAAGTGTCGTCCTAGATTAGCCTGAGCAGTCCACACAGGCTGATCAGGGACGACACTTTCCGCCTTCCTTAACTGGATTTTTCTAAGAAGAGACTTCCTTCAAACGAAATATACCACAAAGGCGATAAGTGTCGTCCCTGATTAGCCTGTGCTAACTGGACAGGCTAATATTGGACGACACCTTAAGCTCATGCATTAAGCCCCGATTTCACAGAGCGCGGATCATTTTTCTAGTTGACATTGATATGTTCGGTTAAAAATAGAAATAGCGAAAATAATGGAAAAAATCTTCGGATTGCATGATTAATGCAATAATGTCACTAACGACCCCAAACATAATTTGCTATCAACATCATTTATAAACAAAGACTGCTCATAAGGTCCGAGTGGCTTTCAATACGTGTTTATATTTCGTAAGTTTGCCTGTTGTCAAGTTAGTAAAACCGCGACAATGTTCTATTTGCCGAACAAAGAATGTCTTCAAACTATTTTATGACAGGGTTATGCAAGTTAAATATGGTCAATTAATTAATCGTTAAACTGTAACACGTATATTGTAAA
The DNA here is from genome assembly GCA_007657795.1 of Dreissena rostriformis. NCBI lineage: Eukaryota > Metazoa > Mollusca > Bivalvia > Myida > Dreissenidae > Dreissena > Dreissena rostriformis. Next base: position 53,490 of record VMBQ01004072.1, on the reverse strand, counting down.
ATTGCACACATGTATGAAAGTGAAGGTTTTGTCGTCGTTTCAGTACATTAACAGTACACATATGAAAATATGATCACTTGTGTCTTTCTTTATTATGAAAATAATCGTTATTAGGTTTTCATAGTACCGCGTTTATTTCATTGTAGATATCAAACGTTAAGCTGTTTTCTGAACAGTATTTCATTTTTTATGGATTTTTTTTTAATGTTGCAAGAAAATGATCTGCTATCTAGTGAATAAGAATACCACAAAAATAAACACAAATGTAAACACAAAACACTGCAGAAAATCTAAAACCGAACAGAGCTTTAAAACTTTTTTCAAAGACATCCTACAAGTATCAAAGATATTAACCTCGCTGTGGGAAAACCGGGCTTAATGCATGTACGTAAAGTGCTGTCCCAGATTATCATGTGCTGTCCGCACAGACTCATGAGGGACGACACTTTCCTCGTTTAAAGGTACAGAATCACTTCGAATTAACAATGTCTTCGGTTTAACGAAGTTCGGATTAACAATGAAATTTTACATTAAACAAAGAAGAACCAAAAGCGGGACCCGAAAAATACTCCGAAATAACGGTGACTTCGGATTATCGGTGTTCGAAATAACGGTGTTGAAGTGTAGTTTTATCCTAACGAAAATTCAGTTCAGGCGGAAAGTGTCGTCCCTGATTAGGGGACGGCACAGGCTAATCTGCAACAACAGAGCGAGGCTTAAATAATTTTTGAGTTAACAAGGCTTCTGTAAAAATTGCTGACATAATCTGACATTTTTTTGCGTTTGAAATGACACCTTTATTTCGCTTAGCTGAGCTCAGAAATGGGGCTTCGGTTTTCAGGTGAAGACACATAGTTGATATTTGTTTAGAGAAAAAACAACTAGTGTTATATTAGACATTATGTTTCATTTGAAAACATGTCAAACCCTTCGCGTTTTTTTTTTCAGGAAACCAGCACCAGACAGGAAATGGCGAGCCCATCACTTCCGGCCGTAAAATTTTCTTATTCGCACGTGCCCGATGGCGTAGTAAGGCAGCAAACACGCGAAAAAGCCCCAGTCACGCGCGAACGCACGTATTCTTTGACGTCATTACCACCGTCTCCTCCCAACGGCTTCGCGGTTCAAAACGGAACCGACCTTCATCAGGCGTACAAGCGACGGACTTCCGCGATGCGCGCGGCGACCAGTAATATGACGTCAGAGCTGCCTGACGTAAATAGAGACGGCAAAGATGCTACGCGTAAAAGCTCAAAGCTTGCCAGGGAAATCTACGAAAAGTATAACCTGAAAAATAAGACACATAATTTACTTTCAGTGGGAAAATCCAACCCCAATGGAATAGAGCAGTTTTCTATGCCATGGAGGAATAAGACGTTTTTGTCGCTGCCGCTACGTTTTAACGGCACCGCGCAACAAAAGCCGAGCATCACTCGCGAGAAAACGAACATCACTGAAATGAGATACAACATAAGCGATCTTGAAAATAATGACGATTGGGACGAGTTTAGAAACTGGTAAAGAGTTGTCGCCTTTGCTTATTGAATGTTGTACTACTAAACTAAGAAAATCGAAATGTGCATGTGTATGCTTGACCATAGATAGTCTTATTTAGAACGATGTTAAAATGAGGTTTTTTATACTGCGAATAATAAAAACTTTCAACTGAATAGGTCAATTTGATCGATGAATTAATGTCGTTTTGGGTAATACTATAAATGCTACATGTTAATAGCATATATAGCACTTAAAGGCTGCGCCCAGAATAATAATCGGTGTTTTTTTTATATAATCGCTATGGAAACTGACGGCTATTTTTACGCCCATACGCTTTGCGTAAGTTTTAACTTCTACCGGCAGATCCTCTTACGTTGTTATGTTCAATTTGCCTAAACTTGTTGGATATCCACTTTCCCGGTAATTTAGCACGATGGACATTATGCGATCTCGGTCAAATGCCACTGTGCTAATTTTCCAATGTTCCAATCAGGACACGGAACCTTCCGAAATTAGGCTGCGCGCCAAGTTCAGAGTTGACGAACTTCGAGTTTGCGCAGTTAATGTCATAAACTCCCGGAATGGACATCGGTTACTGCCCTTTGAATATTGAAGTAACATTTCAGAAAAGGACGGAAAGACCAAGTAGAACTGTCCCTTGGAAAAACACATAGCAAAAACTGCGAGACAATTACAACGGTAATAAATCAAATGGGTTATTAAAATGGAAGAGACAGCGCGAACAATTTGAAAGCAAAATATTAGGGCTAACCTTATAATCAGCCTTTGAACAGTCACATATTTGTTTTCATGAAGCAATATATTCATGTTGATCTTAAAGATCAATTAGTATACGGTATTTATTATATTCATTTGTTATTAATTGCGAAGAGAATAGTGTACCGTACTTTATATTAATTTGGATCATTAATATGGTTAGTTGTTTTCTGTAAAAGTAATTTATTAATTATAAATGCAAAATATTTCATAAAATATAAATGCAAACAATGCAAGCTATGTTATTTATTGAATGGAAATGCAAGCTTTGTTATTTATTGAATGGAAATGCAAGCTATGTTATTTATTGAATGGAAATGCCAACTATGTTATTTATTGAATGGAAATGCAAGCTATGCTGAGTAATGAAAAGAAATACAATGTGACTGGAGCATTTACAAATAACTTCTGCTCAATGCGTATATGGTAAAATATGTTAAACGGAATTTATCATATGCCTCTTTCGTTCATGCGAGAGAGATAATTACTTCTGTATACTCGTTGATAATGCATATTGTGTTTGGTGCCTTTTTGTTATTTATTCCTTGTACATGTTATTTTAATTATGTACAATGTATGTACATTTGTATTAATTTATTTCATCACCCGTGCTACTGCTATTTTTTGTTTTAAAATAAATAAAATGTTTCTGTTGATAACATCACGTTTTTTTAATCTAATATTATTTCACCAATACCATGTGTAAGAGATGGTAACAAATGATATATTAGGATTTACACATTCCTTTTTCCTGGTGTATATAAAGAATCAACAACATATCCGATGATCAACAGCTTTAGTCCGCTTTAGTTAAAACCTTTTATTATTTAAGTTCGATTGCATCGAAAGCATGAGGCTTATTAAAACATTCCCGAGTTCGTTTTCTGGTTAGAACCAGTACTTGGTGTCGTTTGGGTTATATAAAGAACGCTCCAACTTTGGGGATCGAACCCGATACCACTCAGTCGTTATGAAAGCACCATTATACTACGCTACGCCACGTCAATCTAGCCAGCTTTACATTCCTGAGGGCTGCAGAAATATATAACAAAAACACGCACTTTACGATAATTGAGGTTACGATTAATGATTAATACAAATTACGCGATCTCGCATCGTTATCTCGTTCCCTCGCATCCTTGTTTCGCTTTCTCGATCTCGAAATCTAAAGGTTGATTCAACGAATGGCATTAACGGAACACCGTACAATGACGTTCGTTCACTTTACCGTCTGCAGAGACATACATTACATATCTAACTGACTGCGAGTGTTAATCAGTCATACAAATTGTCTATTCTGCATCTTTTAAACATTTTGAAGCATTTTTATTTGTAAATTGGGATCAGTCATGGGTGGGGGGGGGGGGAATGAGCANTTCTTCGATCCATTTAATGACGTCACATTTTAATGACGTCACATTTAATGACGTCACATTTTAGTCATTGTTTTGTCAGTTTTGTTAAAAAAAAAAAATACAATTGATAACTGTTTTCGTTAGTTGTTGTATATAATAAAAGGAATATTACGCTAGTCAATTGTTCCAAGTTTTTGTATCAGTCTCGTGGCTTGCACTATTTCGTATTACACTCGAGGCTCCGCCTCTCGTATGATACGTCATCACACAAGCCACTCGACTGATACAAACTCTTGGAACAATTGACTAGCGTAATATTCCGTATGTTTGCACCGTGTTGTATATGCTGATAATGGTGATAATATGATAATTTTATTATTAAAGTAGTACAGTGCACGCATACAGATGCAATATTAATAAAATTATTTAAAATAAGCATACACAATCATAATCCCCTTTCATTACAAATAACCTTGACAAAATGCCACCATTTTGATCCTAAATAGACGATCACAGTTTGTTTAAGCATGTTGAGCAGTAGCGCATAGGTGATTACAAAACATTAATTGTAACTTTTAATACAAAAACAATATTTTATGCAATGTTCCGATCTATGATTTCAAATTCGATCAATTTTCTAAATGGATATCGAATAACAAATTAATTAATTGATATCCACAATGGTTTCACCCTTTTGTCTTTCGTTCTATTGAATCCAGAGGTGTGCGTATTATATAACAATGTTAATGGATATATGATATATCAAGGCCTCGCACATGCGCAAACGTAAAGTACGTAAAGTTTATGGCCACGCACATGCTAAAACCAGATATAAGACAAATGCATTTAAATTTTATCAACAAACCAGATATAAGACAAATGCATTTACATTTTATCAATTTTGTTGTTTTGGATTTTGAAATAACTTTGCACACATTTCCACCACCGTAAGAATGCGTGTCACTTGTAACAATCTGCATCAAATGTCAAGGTCACACTACGAGGTCAAAGGTCATAAAAAGCTTGTCCGAACCGAAACATGGTCATTCCTCATAACTTTAAAAATCACTTCCGTTATTTCGATCGTGTGTAAATCCCGTCAACCTACATCAGAGATAAAGATCACACTAGGGGTCAAAGGTCGAATTCTGCTATAAAACAGCTTATGCGGGCTGTAATTTTGTCATTCATCATGTGCTTTTAAGATAACTTATTACAAATGACTACACTCATTAGATTGATTGTCGCGTGTAGCAGATGTCTCCTAACCTCAAAGGTCAGAGTGACTTAGAGGTCAAAAGACAAATGTTGCCATAAACAGATTGTGATTGACATTGTTTTGACACAAAACAATCTGAACGCTTCGGACAGTGGGCGAAACCACACCGTCAGACGATCGCCGTTATAGCGGAATTGTCCGAGGGTTCCCGATTGGACACAATAGTGGAATGTTGCAACATTGGTGCCCTAAGGACACATGCATCTTGAAATCCATAGGTCTCAGTATCCTTAAATATTTTTTTCAGTGATAACAGATTTTAACGTCACCTACTATTTTTTTTTTTTTTTTTTTTTTTTTTTTTTTTTTTTTGTTTTTTTTTTTTTTTTTTTTTTTTTTTTTTTTTTTTTTTTTTTTTTTTTTTTTTTTTTTTTTTTTTTTTTTTTTTTTTCT
>VMBQ01004072.1:10100-45100 GCA_007657795.1 Dreissena rostriformis | reverse complement strand
GTAACCAACCTACCAATTTCGATAATCAAAGAACAAAGCATGTGGAAACACTTTTCTTGTAACCAGCCCCTGAGACTTTGACCTGATGACTTCATTACCTTCCAAGTAACCAGAATAACAATTTGGGTGATCATAGGTCGAATCATTCTGTAGATATTGTGCAGAAAAAGTTTCTTGTTATAAGCCCCCTTGACCTTTGACCTCATAATAAAAAAAAGTGTCCTCATCTCCTCCTTTTAAGTGACAAGCATAACAATTAGGGTAATTGTTGGTCAAAGCATTCTGTAGATATTGTAGGGATATGACTTTTGTTCTTAAAACCTCTGTGACCTTGACCTTTGAACTGTTGATACCAAAATCAAAAGATATCTTCCTTTCATTCAAAGTAAATAGCATACTTCAATTAAGTCACTCTCTTGATGTCAAACGAAAACAAAATGGTTTACATCAAACAACCTACCAACCTTCCAACCCAGCAACCAAGAGGTGCAAAACAAAAGATATATCTCAACTGTGTACTTGCAAAGCACGCTGGCAAAACATATTAATAAAAGAAAATAAACTAGAAAATATATAATTAAACAATGAAAATAATTAAATAAATGTACTCATATACATATGAGTAGAAAATATAAATACATTGTAAGTGAAGCTTCTTATTTAAAAAAAGAAATGCATACATGAACAAAGTTAAAATGCAACTTGTTACTTGATAGCATAGTTAAAGATTCAAAACATACAGAAGTGAAATACAACGTGTTATTGTGCCATAATTTATCTGATTTTCAAGTGGCAAATCAATTGCTTATATAGTTTATTATCAAAATTGATATCTTCTACCAAGCGTTTATGAAAACAATACCTATATGTTTGTTTAATAAAACAAACCACGCCTATATGTTATGCAAACATTTAATAAATAAGTATTAAAAGACAATCATATTTTCAAAATATAACCGGTAATAACCATAGATATGGCCTTTGAACACAGTGAACATCAAAGTGAAAACACAACAAATTAGTATTGTAACCGAAACATAATAAACCACATGACATAATGAAACTCTAAAATGTCTCACAGCTTACAAACTAGTCAAAACTTCTGATCTTTTTCTACGCGGAAAGATGTCGTAGAATTGTCGAAGCTGGTATCCACCAGCGAGGCTTTACTGTCACGTCCTGACACAAACACGTGCGTTGGATCCGATGAATGCTGGAAGTGGATCTTCTCGCGTCGAAACTGGAAATAGGAACCGGTGTAATATTAGCAGCAAGTTATTTATATACATGCTTGTTTATTTGTTTGTCTGATTATATTTTTAGCTAAAATCAAATGTATTTCATTCATAAAACAACAGTCTATTAAACCTACTATTTACTCACACAAATTTTCAATCACAAACTTCGATGATTTAAGCAGTTTACCAGTATCAAATGCAGGTTACTACTGCAAAATCATTGCAAAATCATTTATATTTGTTGGCATGAAATTTTGTGTTATTTAAAAAAATCCCACAAATAATTATGATTTTACAGTATTTGAATGGGAGGAAAAGTGAGACTGAAACATGCATCAACAACTGAAATGTTTAATGCAACCCACTTTGTTAGGGAATAAAATATTATATGTACTTGGTACATAAAAAAGTGTGACCATGAGACCCAAATGCCCTGGTCACAAGACATGTAATCATACCGACTTAGAGACAAGCGAAACATTTGATGCCAGGAAACCAATTTTTTAATGGCGATGAAGAAAAAGATGAAGAACCTGAAATAAATTGTGGAAAAGAGAGTTTAATCAGAAAGCAAGAAATGGTATTGTAATGGTAAAACAGATAATTGCAGTCTCCGTGAAAGTCCCAAAACTGTTACAGAACACAATGTCTGGAAAATTGGAAACTATTAATTACTGGCTCAAATTCCAATTCACTGACCTGTTGAGAATAAATGAGGACTTGGCGTGATTTATTTACTGGCCATGAGCGCCAGTATTATAGAAATTATTCCTTGACCTCTGCATTTTAACTGGCTCTGTCCAAAGGCTGAAAGACTTTCCTGGAGACTGTAAGTTTGAAGTTAGTTTTGAAAAATAAAATCAAAATTGAAATGAATTATTACAAAGCATATTATCATGAAAATACACACAACACATATTATGCATCATGTGTTTGACAACCTCGAGTAGGTTGATCGTATATGATTAAACCGAAGCACATCCAGATGGGCCTCTATTAAAGATAAATGCAATACAAACAAGATGCTGTGTTCAATAAACCATGATGCCCCCGATAAAAATCAATAATCTACTGACATCAATAAATATTCTCTTTAAAAAAAAATAATATTCTAACATGATATCCGCCAATCTTGCTATAGACAGCCTTCAAACATTTCTGGTCAACTTGCCAATAGTTGTTATTCAGAACAGTGAAAAATGGTTTTCCTCTGATTTACATATGGCACAAACAAAAATGAACTGGGTATTGTTTTGACATTCACGCTAAGGTGACCTAACCGCTTTCAGGAATTTGGGACACCAGTGCATATAACAGTACAAGGTTGTTAGTACTTAGAGATTAGTTGGTTTCAGAATAATGTCTTTTAACAATGGTATGTAAAGAACAGAAAAGGAACTAGATGTCTGTCAGAAAAGTGTTGAGCCCGTTGTCAAGAGGCCATTCATTTTGTAGTTATTTAATAATGATTACCTTGACCTTGAAATGATGACCTTGACCTTGAACGAGTGACCTTGACCTGTTCTCTTAACAGGGTGAGGAATGTTATCATAAAATTGCTATTTGAATGATACAGTTATAGTCTCAAAAAGCTGTATCATGTTCATATCTTGAGCATTGATCTTTAAGAATGACCTTGACCTTGATGCTAGGGACACCGGCCTAGCACACACCATGCTGGCTCCATAACTTGTGGCAAGCTTCTGTAAATTTGCTTTTTGAATGACAAAGTTACTGTTCAGATAAGTTGCATCATCCGAATTTGACTTTTGAGCTTTAAACTTTAAAGGGACCTGTTCACAGTTTAATGAATTGACAAAATTAAAAAAAAATGTTCCAGATTTGCAAACTTTCGTTGTAGTTGTGTTTTTTGCAAGGAAATAGTAATACTGAACATTAACCGTTCTCTAAAATATCCAGTATATCAATCTTTTGACGAATAAAAATCAGAAAATTAACAAGCGTTACAATTGAATAATTTGGAGATTTCTGTTTTTATCGTTATATTTTGTGACATTACGAGGATTGCTTATATGAAATATAAAATACATTCCTGATTATACCAGCACGGATGGCCGAGTGGTTTAAGCAATAGGCTTTTACTCCACAGGTTAGTGGTTCAAGCCCATGTGTGAATTACTTGTTTTCTTTCTTTAATTGTATTCTTGTTTTATACTGGAGATCTTAAGTTCAGATGTTTACATTTATTTATTTTAAGCATTTAATGACAAACTTCAAAATATGCAAACATCTGTGAACAAGTCCCTTCAAAGCTAGGGAAACTGGCCTTTCATGTGTCATGCCATCAGGCATCTCTACATATTGAACATTTGTGGTAAGCTTTATTAATTTCTTTTATGAATGATAAAGTTTAATATGAATTATTTCCAAAGTTGAAGTTGAAAGTTTTTAACTTAACTCGTGAGCAAGGGACATGGGTCTAACACGCAACAAGCTTCCTCTTCATGGCAAACATATGCGGAAAAGTTATTTTAAAATTGCTGAATGAATGATCAAGTAACAGCTAGTCCAGAAAAGCTTTGACAGACTAACCACACACACTAATACACACATGTATGCATAAATACACAAACACTCAACCATTGTGGCAGCTATATCAAGCGAAAAAAAGCTTAAATGAACATATACATATGTAATGTGTTGTGTATAATAACAAAATTGCTATTAATTGATAATATATTTACAAATAAGTTTTTGAGACACAAACAAAATGACATATTTTAATCAATGAATAAGCAAGATCATTTTGTAAAAATGCTATGGCCCCTCTACAATAAAAGCAATATTTAAGATCACATTTGCATTGGATATTTGAAAGAGAAACTGCAAACAAGACACAATTCAGATAAATTGAGGTCGTTCTAGAGGAATATTTCGTTTCAAACAAGCGAGTTGAGAGGTTTCATAGCCACATATATAAACCAGTCACCCGAGAGGCGTTATAATGTGACTTCACACTGAGGTTTACTTTATGGATTCCCGCTGGCATCTTCAGACGGGATCGACATTCGAGGACCAAATGACATGGTCGGGTCTATGTCAAGACTTCCACGATACACCGTTGACTGTCGTCTTTTCTGTGAGACTGGATTGGTATTTGTGATTGATTGAAGCATAACCGACGGCTGTTTTTCGCCATCCATATCCAAACCAGTAGCATCTCTAAGTGACTGAGCAAACAAACTCGGTTGCATCGAATTAGTTTGGACCGACGGTTTCTGCCCGAACGATGTCTGCTGTTCACCATCTAAATCCTCGCCAGCAGCGTTTCGCAAAGACTGCTCGTACCAGTTTGGCATCATTGAGTCGGTTTGGTTCGCTGATTTTACGGAGAACGAAGTTGTTTTCTCGAGTTCAGTGTGAAGAGCCTCTGTGTCGGCATGTAACTGATCAGGCCAGTTAAATGACACCTTGGCGTCTGATGCGCGGTAAGAGGCCGTGAACCAATTAGAGAAGTTGTTCTTTCCTGGCTTCATTCTGTGTATTTTGTGCTGATATTGTTAAAGAACAAACTTATATTTAATTAAAAAATAATGTGAATTTTAAAAATTACGACATGCAGTTGGGATCACGAGTGTTTTTACAACAATATGTTCTGAACTATTTTGCACTATACTGGTGAACAAATCATTAAACAAGAGGGTCATGTTTCCTAAGGCGCTCACCTGAGACCCGAAGGACTTAAACTACTCTGAGACAGTGGAGATCAGAATAATACAAGTACTTTGTAAAACTTTAAAATTTAATTTCCATGCAAATGTTTATTTTTGAAGTCACTTGAGATATCATAAGAACAAATGTTCTGAACAAGTTTCATGAAGGTTTGACTTAAATTTATACTTCTAGAGTGTTAACACGCTTTTTTTTTATTTGACCTAATTTTTGCCTCACATGATACTTTTTCAAATTTGGCCAATATGTCATTTGGACAAATGTTCTGACCAAGTTTCATTAATATTGGACAATAAATATTGCCTCTTGAGTGTTGACAAGGCAAATGTTGACGACAGACAACAGACAAAAGGCGATCATATAAGCTCACCATGAGCATGTTTTGCTCAGATGACCTCAAAGACATGCATGTAAAATGAGATCTATTACAATCATCAGAGTCTTTAGCAGAATAGAATATGGCAGCTTACTTTCTTTTTACCGATATCTGGTTCTCTGAGATGTTGCAAAACAAATGTAATGTAGCTATTTCCATGTATGGCATATATTGACAAATATAACATTACGAGCATATTTAATAATACATTCTTTTAATAAAATCTGTAATATTGGTATCCGATAAAGAATGATTTTCTACAAGGTTAGCATTGTTGTAATACAAAACAAGGGACAAAATTGTCACAAAACCAGGTTTTCAATTTGAAAAAAAAAGTCTGATAAAGGGAGACAACTCAAAATGTGCATTGTTACTGATTGTCTGTAGTAACACCCGTTGTGTGAAATTAAATAAAATTCAATATATTTTCTCAAAGTGCGACCTTGACCTTGGAGATATCGACGTAATTCTTTCGCGCGACACACCCTCCAATGATGGTGAACAAATAAGCCAAATGATTTTAAAATCTCACAATGAACGACATAGTTATGGCCAGGGCAAGCATTGTTCCACCCGCCCGCCCGCCTGCCTGCCCGCCCACCGACATTTATCAATCTAATAACCAGTTTTTTCCTTAAGCAAGCATTGTTCCGCCCGCCCGCTGACATTCATCAATCTAATAACCAGTTTTTTCCTTTGGAAAACCTGGTTAAATACTTTTACAGGGACCATTTGGTCAATTTTACTTATTGTAACAAGACTTTTGAAAGTATTGGGGTTCAATATTAGGCACTGTAAATGACTGATCACATATTGCTTAGATGTGTTAGCCTTGTATTAAGTGTAGGGGAAGGCATAATAGCTGTTGTACAAAAATCCTTGCACTTGCATGATGAACCAATGTTTTGTTTCTGTGCAATGCAATAACATTTCATAAAAGGATACTGGAACATATGTGTATGTTTTTAATGGTGAAATTTGATAATGTGATTGTAAATATTGATTTTTTAACAAGACAACCTTACGGCCTCACTTAAAGGCTGATGCTGATTTTGAAAAAGTAAGGAATATTACGCCTGATCACGAAAAAAAATCCACAAATGCATAAAAGACAGACACTATCATTGAGCACAAGTTGCACTACCGGTATGTTAACATTTGGATAAAAACATATACATCAAACATTACCAATAGAAATATCTGTATACAGTTTTGTAGATGCTGTATTCATAAAGGTTGGAAACAAAAGGTTGTTCTATAGCCATATCAGGAAAACTGGATTTATGAAGATTGGACTAGAAATGTGACTTCTTGTTTGTTTACTAGGTTTTACTATAGCCATACGAGAAGGAAAACTGCACAGCCCCCTGGCAGCCATGTTTTTCAACAGGCTGGAACAATGTTAAAATTAGGCCTAGATATCATTTGAACAAAGTGTGATGAAGATTGGCCTAAAAATGTGACTTCTAGAGTGTGAACAAGGTTCTAATAAAGCCATATAAGTAAACCTTCCCCGCCCCCTGGTGGCCATGTTCGTCAACGAATCTGAACCATTTTCAAACTCTGCCCAGATATTATTAGAACAAAGGTTCTGACCAAGTTTGCGAGTAATTTGAATTAGTGACCTAGTAGTTTACCTCACGTGACCCAGGTTAGAACAAGATATCATTGAGACGAATCTTGTGACCAAGTTTCATAAAGTCCGGGAAAAAAATGTGGCCTCTAGAGTGTTCACAAGGCAAATGTTGATGAACAATGGACAAAAGGCAAATCACAAACCCTTACCATGAGCAATTTCTGCTCAAGTGAGCTTAACAGATATATTTTCGTTGTTCATTACAATACTGAAATTTATTCGTACTAGTACAGAATTGGCATACCGGTATTTCACATTTGACTCTCCTATCGCCTCGTCTAATATTGTATGTCAGCTGTGAACTAATGCAAATATATCACCATATTGTAAACAATGTTGTTAAATAACCTTGTTATTTTCTGAGTAGCATCTATAAAATTTACAACTACAGTAATATTTCTAGCATTGCCTAACAAATGCGACTACTTACTGTTGGATTTTCTAAATCCCCGTCAATAATGTCTCCAAACGCCTTCGGCCTTCTGCGCCTGAAACAAATGAATTTATTTTCAAGGACAGTTTCACAGTTTTGATTGTAAAAATGTAAATCAACAAGAGATGTGTTTGTCAGAAACACAATGCCCCCTACTGCGCCTCTTTGAAGAAAAAAAAAGAAAAAGACCTTTGACCTTGAAGGATGACCTTGACCTTTCACCAGTCAAAATGGGCAGCTCCATGAGATACACGTGCATTTAACAATTTTTTATTATTTATTTTTTGACTTTTGACCTTGAAGGATGACCTTGACCTTTCACCACTAAAAATATGCAGCTTCATGAGATACACATGCATGCCAAATATCAAGTTTCTATCTTCAATATTGCAAAAGTTATGACCAACGTTAAAGTTTTCGGACGGACGCACAGACTTACGGATGGACGGACAGACTGACAGTTTAACTGCTATATGCCACCCTACCGGGGCATGAAATTCTGCCCTTAGGTATATTTACTTTGAGCATTTTAATGTTTGGAAAATCCATCGGTATGCAAAGTTGATTTTTTTCTACTAGGAAAACAACAATTACACATTGACTCCTTCACAATATTTACGAGTTGTTCCGAGTGCATATTTTGACAGTCAAACAGAGGCACAGACCCCCATGGTAAATCCTGTCTAATTCCTTAAGTAATAATAATGGCGAAAATAGTGTACCTTTTAATAAAACAGTAAATTAAAGCCGCCACGATAAGAAGACCAAGAACTGCTGCCAGCACGATAACAATAATGAGATTGGTTTGCTTCTCACTCTTCAAGGCTGCAAAAGTAAAATGCATAATTTATGGCTCGCTCTGAGAAAACAAGGTTTAATGCATGTGAAGGCTAATCAGGCATGATACTTTCCGCATAAACTGGATTTTTTGCTAAGAAGAGACTTCCTTTTAACAAAAAAAACAATTTAAGTAAACATTATGGCCCTGTGACAATACTTTGCACACATGCATTAAGCCCCGTTTTCCCAGAGCGAGGCTCATATTAATTCAGTACATATACATTTTTTTTATTAACAGCTCTTGAATTTAGAAATTAAGGTTCATTGAGAAGTTAAAATTTGATTGTTGGTTTAAACCTATTAATTTACTTGATTACATCAAAAGCTTTAGACTTATTCAGACACTCAAGTCCTTTTCTTGGTAAGAACCAGTACTTGGGGCCTTTTATTTGGAAAGATCTTAAGAACACTTCCTGAGTGGGGATCAGCACGTGATCTCCCAGTTGAAAGTCAGACACCAAAGCAATTACACCACTGTGACATACAATCTGATTGCAGGTGTAATTGATGGAAGGAAGTAATGTTCACCATACACATGTTTAAGATGATTATCAAAAAGATCTAGTTTCATTAACTTCCTCAAAATTATAGTAAAATAATATGTAGTTAAAAAAGCATTAATCCACTGCTAATTTTTTTAGCAATACCGAAGATCTTTTAATGTTTTATTTTCCCTTTTGAATTTTTGAATATTTCTATTATTATTTTTGATTCTCTAATTTCTCCTTACTCAAAAAGTGATGCATTATACTGTAAAATAAACATTGTAAAATCCCAACCAAGAAATACCTGAAATTTCATCCTTCAAATTTTGAATCTGTTGGTTTTCTGTAGTCGTTCCTACAGAATCGACAGGTGTCGTCATCACTGTTGCAGTTGAAGAAGTGGTGTCTTTACTATTACTAGGTGGATTAGGAACAGTTGTTGAAGCACTGGAAGCTGTTGTTGATGTATCAGGAACAGACATTGAAGCTGTCATTGATGTTTCAATAGCAGTCGTTGAAGCACTGGGAGTAGTTGATGTATCAGGCACAGAAGTTGATGCATTAGAAGCAGTCGTTAATGTATCAGGAACAGACGTTGAAGTATTGGAAGCAGTTGTTGATGTTTCAGAAACAGACATTGAAGAACTGGAAGAAGTCGAAGGCAAACTTGGAATTGTTGTGGAAGATACTTCTGAAACAGAGCTCAAAAATGATAAGAGTTGTTACGGAGTCTGTTGTTGTAATCGTAGGTACAGGTTCAGTTGTGGATGATACATTTGCAGATGTCGATGAATGTACAAGGGAGAATACATAATTTCAGGAGCAACTTTCGCAAAACATGCTATTTAATAAGTAATTTCAGCAATATTTCCGGGTAAATGTAAAACTGAATATGTTGTAATTTGCATTATATTAAACACATTAGTATGATGACGCTTTATACACCCAGTCAGTTAGCTTTCTAGATAAACCCAGCCAGTGCTTGCCAGATAAACACAGCCAATACTTGCCAGATAAACCCAGCCAATCCTTTGCATTTAAACCCAGCCAATGCTTGCCATATAAACCCAGCCAATGCTTGCCAGATAAATCCAGCCAATCCTTACCAGATAAACACAGCCAATGCTTGCCATATAAACCAGGCCAATGCTTGCCATATAAACCCAGCCAATGCTTGCCATATAAACCCAGCCAATGCTTGCCATATTAACCCAGCCAATGCTTGCCATATAAACCCTGCCAATGCTAGTCATATAAACCCAGCCAATGCTTGCCATATAAACCCAGCCAATACTTGCCATATAAACCCAGCCAATGCTAGCCATATAAACCCAGCAAATACTTGCCATAGAAAACCCAGCCAATGCTTGCAATATAAAACCAGCCAATGCTTGCAATATAAACCCAGCCAATGCTTGCCAGATAAACACAGCCAATGCTTGCCAGATAAACCCAGCCAATGGTTGCCATATAAACACAGCCAATGCTTGCCTGATAAATACAGCCAATACTTGCCAGATAAACCCAGCCATTGCTTGCCATATAAACCCAGCCAATGCTTGCCAGATAAACTCAGCCAATCCTTGCCATATAAACCCAGCCAATGCTTGCCAGATAAAACCAGCCAATGCTTGAGAGATAAACACAGCCAACTCTTGCAATATAAACCCAGGCAATGCTTGCTATATAAACCCAGCCAATGCAAGCCATATAAACCCAGCCAATGCTAGCCATATAAACCCAGCCAATGCTAGCCATATAAACCCAGCCAATGCTAGCCAGATAAACCCAGCCAATGCTTTCAAGATAAACACAGCCAATGCTTGCAATATAAACCCAGCCATTGCTTGCCAGATAAACACAGCCAATGCTTGCAATATAAACCCAGCCAATGCTAGCCAGATAAACCCAGCCAATGCTTTCGAGATAAACACAGCCAATGCTTGCAATATAAACCCAGCCAATGCTTGCCAGATAAACACAGCCAATGCTTGCCAGATAAACCCAGCCAATAGTTGCCAGATAAACACAGCCAATGCTTGCCAGATAAACCTAGCCAATGCTTACCATATAAACCCAGCCAATGCTTGCCATATAAACCCAGCCAATGCTTGTCAGATAAACCCAGCCAATCCTTGCCATATAAACCCAGCCAATGCTTGCCAGATAAACCCAGCCAATGCTTTCGAGATAAACACAGCCAATGCTTGCAATATAAACCCAGTCAATGCTTGCCAGATAAACGCAGCCAATGCTAGCCAGATAAACACAGCCAATACTAGCCATATAAACCCAGCCAATGCTAGACATATAAACATAGCCAATTCTTGCCAGATAAACACAGCCAATGCTTGCCATATAAACCAGGCCAATGCTAGCCATATAAACCCAGCCAATGCTAGCCATATAAACCCAGCCAATGCTAGCCATATAAACCCAGCCAATGCTTGCCATATAAACCCAGCCAATGCATTCGAGATAAACACAGCCAATGCTTGCAATATAAACCCAGCCAATGCATGCCAGATAAACACAGCCAATGCTTGCAATATAAACCCAGCCAATGCTTGCCATATAAACCCAGCCAATGCTTGCCATATAAATCCAGCCAATGCTAGCCATATAAACCCAGCCAATGCTAGCCATATAAACCCAGCCAATGGTTGCCATATAAACCCAGTCAATGCTAGCCATATGAACCCAGCCAATGGTTGCCATATAAACCCAGCCAATGCTAGCCATATAAACCCAGCCAATGGTTGCCATATAGTCACAGCCAATGCTAGCCATATAAACCCAGCCAATGCTAGCCATATAAACCCAGCCAATGCTAGCCATATAAACTCATCCAATGCTTGCAAGATAAACCCAGCCAATGCTAGCCATATAAACCCTGCCAATGCTAGCCATATAAACCTAGCCAATGCTAGCCATATAAACCCAGCCAATGCTAGCCATATAAACCCAGCCAATGCTTGCCAGATAAACCCAGCCAATGCTAGCCATAAAAACCCAGCCAATGCTTGCCATATAAACCCAGCCAATGCTAGCCATATAAACCCAGCCAATGCTAGCCATATTAACCCAGCCAATGCTTGCCAGATAAACCCAGCCAATGGTTGCCATATAAACCCAGCCAATGCTTGCCGTTTAAACCCAGGTAATGCTTTCCATATAAACCTAGCCAATGCTTGTCAGATAAACCCAGCAAATGCGTGTCATATAAACCTAGCCAATGCTTGTCAGATAAACCTAGCCAATGCTTGCCATATAAACCTAACCAATGCTTGTCAGATAAACCCAGCCAATGGTTGCCATATAAACCCAGCCAATGCTTGCCATATAAACCTAGCAAATGCTTGTCAGATAAACCCAGCCAATCCTTGCCATATAAACCCAGCCAATGCTTGCCAGATAAACCCAGCAAATGCTTTCGAGATGAACACAGCCAATGCTTGCAATATAAAGCCAGCCAATGCTTGCCATATAAACCCAGCCAATGCTAGCCATATTAACCCAGCCAATACTTGCAATATAAACCCAGCCAATGCTTGCCAGATAAACCCAGTCAATGCTTGCAATATAAACCCAGCCAATGCTTGCCAGATAAACACAGCCAATGCTAGCCATATAAACACAGCCAATGCTTGCCAGATAAACACAGCCAATGCTTGCCAGATAAACCCAGCCAATGCTTGCCAGATAAACCCAGCCAATGCTAGCCATATAAACCCAGCCAATGCTAGCCATATAAACACAGCCAATGCTTGCCAGATAAACCCAGCCAATGCTTGCCATATAAACACAGCCAATGCTTGCCATATAAACACAGCCAATGCTTGCCAGATAAACCCAGCCAATGCTTGCCATATAAACCCAGCCAATGCTTGCCATATAAACACAGCCAATGCTTGCCAGATAAATACAGCCAATACTTGCCAGATAAACCCAGTCGGAAAAACATAGGCAGAAAGCTTGCAAGATAAACTTTGATCTAAAAACCAAGATTTTCTTTTGTTTTAACCTGGTGAATACAATTTAAAAAAATCCCTATTAACTCCCTTTTTGGTCATGTAACTACACACACTATTTTGTTTAACATTCATCTAATACACACCTGGACTAAAAACACATTACTGTTGTCAATGGCTTACCTACAGTTGCCGTAGTGATAATTGGTGAACTTGTTGATGATGAAGCTATTGTTGTTCCTGTAGGCATTGGGGCTGTAGCCTCTACCGTTGACGTTACAGAAGTTGCTGCCATTGGTGTTGAAGTTGTAGTTGCAAGTGAAGTATCAGGTGACAGTGTTGTTGTAAGCAATGTTGTTGGTGTTTCTGTTTTTGATGATACTGTTGTTTGTGGTGATGTGGTCAATAACTCTGTTGTTGTAAGTGATGGTGTTGTTGTTGGTTCTGTTGTTGTTGTTGGTGATGATGTTGTTGATGGTGTTGATGTTGTTTGTGGTGCTGTTGTTGTTGCTGTTGTCAATGTTGTTGTTTCTGTTGGTGTGGTTGTTTCTGAAGCTGTTGCTGCTGCCGTGGTTGTTGTTGTTGCTGCTGTTGTTGTTGCTGCTGTTGCTTTTGTTGATGCTGCTGTTGTTGTTGCTGCTGTTGTTGTTGCTGCTGTTGTTGCTGATGTTGTTGCTTCTGTTGTTGTTGTTGCTTCTGTTGTTGTTGCTGCTGTTGTTGCTTCTGTTGTTGTTGCTGCTGTTGTTGTTGCTTCTGTTGTTGTTGCTGCTGTTGTTGCTTCTGTTGTTGTTGTTGCTGCTGTTGTTGCTTCTGTTGTTGCTGCTGTTGTTGCTGCTGTTGTTGCTGCTGTTGTAACTTCTGGTATTGCTGCTGCTGTTGTTGCTGCTGTTGTTGTTTCTTCTGTTGTTTCTGTTAGAGCTGCTGTTGTTGCTGATGTTGTTGTATCAGTTGATACTCCCACTGTCGGCGAGGCCATGACAACCAGCACAAGACAGATTGCTGAAAGGAAACACAAGCAAACTAGAGCCTTTTCATAATCCCGACTTTTATCCCCACACTGCTATATTCAAGGGCAAATACTTCAGGACTGTGTGATTCACAGTGAATGATGTCTTGCACATCTACACTTCATGGTGATGACATATTGGAAGTTTCAGTTTAATAGTCTGACAAATCAATTTACCTCATTAGATATCATTTGTTGTTACCAGATCATGCTTATCGAGCCAAGGTTATCCCAAGTTTAGGCACACAAAAAAAAGTTTGTTTCCACTTACAAACCAAAACACATTTTTTGCCTAATTTTTTGTTGGTACTCCAAGTTCAGTTTTCTATCATTTTTGCTACATTTAATCTTATTTGCGCAATAAGCGTTCACATATTAAGAAAGAACGCTGAATGGAGCTTTGGAAGATTTCTGTCATTGGATATCCTAGTTAACAACTGAAATAACTTGAGTATGAAAAAAAGTTTTGTTAACTTAATACCCATTTTTTAGATATCAGTGGAAAAAAACTGCTTTTTTTGTCTTCTGTGAAATTATAATTATACTTACACAAATTTAAATGGGAGGTCTTCATATTGGCAGGAATTCTTCACAGGTTAAAACTGAAAGAAAAGGAAATATGAATTAAATTGATTAAATGTGCGAGCAGTGGTGAAAAGCATTAAAACTTCTGATCCAACGAGCCTTGTTCTGGGAAAACTGGGCATAATGCATGTGGGTAAAGTGTTGTCCCAGATGAGCCTTTGCAGTCACAACACTTTCAAATTAGACATTTTTTTTGTTTATTGGAAGTCTCTTTGTAAAGAAAATCCAGTATACCCAGGCTTTTTGGAGGTTGATATAGATACATCAGTGACAACAATTACAAATAAGTGTCAATATTATACATAATCAAGTCGCTACAACAACTTTTTCCTGGTTCCCTAATTAATGTGATAAATGAAATTGTCAATGATGCCAGACTCAAGATATGTGAAATCATTCATTATTTTAATGTAATTACTTAAATTCTGATGAAAATCTCCAACTAAACCCTTTTAAAATGTGAACAAACAGTGGAATATCATAATTTCTTCGTTTTGATGGATTTTGATGGATTACAATTGTTACACCGATGGAATCATACAAAGAAAATATTTCTTCAAAATCAATCATGTACATACACCAACAAATATCCTCTATTACATTAATGCTTGCATTGCTTGTATACAAACTACATGTTCAAATATACCTCATTTTGTTCATAAAACATTTTTTTCTTTAATTTAAGTTTTTAATGTAGAGGAAAATAAAATCATGCTTTTGGCACATTTTTTTATTTGGCTTTCTATCTTCAACAATATAAAACAAGTGATGTGTTTGTGAAACACTGTGTCCCCTTTTGAGCGATTTTGACCCATATATTTGACCTTTGACCTTGAAGGATGACCTTGACCTTAACCTTTCACCACTCAAAATGTGCAGCTCCATGAGATTCATGTGCATGCCAAATATCAAGTTGCTATCTTAAATATTGCAAAAGTTATGGCCAATGTTACAGTTTGTGCAAACAAACCAACAAACCAACAAACAAACAGACAGAGCAAAAACAATATGTCCCCCAGTATAAACTGGGGGACATAAAATTCAGGGGCCCTTTAATTAAATACCGTATAACATTTAAGTTACACTTTAAAACAAGCATTTTTGCCAAGTACAAACAATTACAAATGATTAGTTCATTTCAGATTTTCTATTACTTTCCTTGGTACCTTACACACGTTCTTGCATTAATCAACATATTCATTAAAAATTTATGTTCGTATTGTAACCAAACATTTAGTCCTAACTTTCATTTGTCATGATATGATATCTTTGATAAGACCGGGCCCCGCCATTTCTAACCTCATTTATCTTTTGAGATCATGAGACAACATGCAATATTTCCCCCAAAGAAATGGAAAGTCAATCTAACTTTGACTTATTTTTGCTCGACTTAAAACTGAAAGTTAATCTCAACAATTTGATACCGAGTCCCTCAAAATATGCTGTTGGGTGGCTTTAATATCCTTGTACATCAGTCAAACATGCTGTTGGGTGGCTTTAAGATCCTTGTACATCAGTCAAACATGCTGTTGGGTGGCTTTAAGATCCTTGTACATCAGTCAAACATGAAAATCAAAATAAGGATCAGGTCATTTTCCATTTCACTTCTTAACTATATTTTGTGCAAGAATGTTCACACAGATCACAGTGTCATTATTTTTCTGTTCTTTTTTTTATTATTTAAAAGTGTTTTCAGAATATTTGCTAATCAGAAAATCAAAAAAAAAATCAAATGAATTTGTCTTAGGCAAAATTCAGAGCCTACAGTAATTACAGGTGTTATTGTCTATCCTAGCAAGTTTCAATTATTAAACCTTCTATCATCACAATCATTAGGTTTGCTGGTTTGTTGCAAGAAAATGATCCTCAAAGTTAAAATTGCATGAGAGGGTAATAACTTGAAAAAGTGAGAACTTGATAAAGTGAGAACTTGAAAGAGTGTGAACTTGAGAGAGTGAGAACTTAAGAAAGTGTGTACTTGAGAAAGTGTGATCTTGAGAAAGTGTGAACTTGAGAAAGCAAGTGCCTGACAAAGTGAGAACTTTGTTCACTTGAGAAAGTATGAACTTGAGAAAGTGTGAACTTTTGAGAGTGTGAACTTGAGAGAGTGGTAACTTGAGAGAGTGTGAACTGAGAGTGTGAACTTGAGAATGTGAACTTGAGAAAGTGTGAACTTGAGAGAGTGGAAACTTGAGAAAGCGAAAACCTGAGAATTGGGAACTTTGTGAACTTGAGAAAGTGTGAACTTGAGAAAGTTTACTCTTGATAAAGTGTTAACCTGAGAAAGTAAGAACTTGAAAAAGTATGAACTTGGCAAAGTGTGAACTTGAAAAAGTATGCCTTTGAGAAAGTGTGAACTTGAGAAAGTATAAACTTGAGAAAGTATAAACTTGAGAAAGTAAGAAATTATGAACTTGAAAAAGTGAGAACTTGAGAAAGTGAGAACTTGATAAATGATGAATTTGAAAAAGTGTGAACTTGAGAAAGTATGAACTTGAGAAAGTCAGAACTTGAGAAAGTAAAAACCTGAAAAGGGGGGGAATTTGAGAGTGTTTTAAATACTATATACATACACACATGTTCCAAATTATCAATGAACTATACAAAAATGCTTTAAAATTTAATCTTTTATGATTCACGATTATTCTTGGTTTCATTATTTTTCTTCGTCATGTGTGTTACATTGTTTGTTCAAATAAAATGGATACTTTCTTTTAAGAATGTATGACTTTTTTAAATCATCATTTAACCAATCTGTATACAGTCCTTTAAAAAACATGTTATTCTTTCAAATTAAAATTCATAATCGAGAAAACATTATTAAAACATAAATTAAGGTGATATTTATGAAGCAAAATTACAATTACACAGCTTAAAAAGGAACTTTCTGATAAAAACATAGAAACTAACCTCTTAACATTAAAGCATTTAAAATTCAAAGTTTAAAACACACCGATGTTCATAAAATAAATTTATCACTAAAATGCATTTTTTAAATCCATAATTCAATAATTAGTTATGGAAGTAATGGCACAAGTACAATGTTATCATCCAGTAACTGTATACTGTATCTGTCACCAATACCATGCTATTGTTACTATGGATACCAACACAGCAACTGTTAAACATCCTTGGGAGGTTGTGAAATTTTATTGTTCCACCTAGCCACCATCAGTACTGCAGTATTCGCATGAAAAACTGTGAGTTAAAGGGACATGTTCAAATGAAAAATCAGAGTTATCAAGGTTGCTAAATACATATATATGGGCCTTGCTCTGTGAAAAGGGAGTTTAATGCATGTGCGTAAAGCGTCGTCCCAGATTAGCCTGTGCAGTCCACACGGTCTAATCAGGGACGACACTTTCTGCTTCTATGATATTTTTCGTTTGAAGAAAGTCCCTTCATAGCAAAAATCTAGTTTAGGCGGAAAGTGTTGTTCATGATTAGCCTGTGCGGTCTAATCTGGGACGACACTTTACGTGCATGCATTAAACCCACATTTCACAGAGCAAGGCTCATATATAAATTTGAGTATTCATTATTTCACAGCATTTTCATCCGTATCAACAGCTTTAAACTAATTAAGGTCCAACTGTGTTTTTTAGTTTTAAGTAAATTTCTTTGATAGCATTGAGTTGACTTCACGATTTTTTTTTAACCAAAATGTACATTTCATTAATGGGCATAACTATGTTAAATTACTAACTTAAATCATAAGGGTTACTTCCCTTGATGAATATGTTTATAATAACATCACGTTTCAAGTTTGGACGGCAATTTCTTTTTTTTAACTTGGTTTTAATATTTATCATATAATTATCTGTTTGAATTGCTTTAAACACAATTCTTTTTGCAGAAAAGACTTGTAATGACATAAGGTCAATTAACAAAAAAACACAAAATGCTAAGAACAATTTTATTAAACATCTTTTCCTTTTTCATTATTATTTATTAATATATACTAGTGCGCCTTTGATGGCATATATGTAATACTGGGGATACTGGCATATGGCTCTTTACAAAGAATAACATTTTCATTACACTCCTCTTTTTATAAATCACTTGAAATAAAATAAAACAAATAATAAATAATTGTTTCTGTGGAATAAAGTCCTTTAATGGAATGATCTAAGGAGCTATTGAAAGAGCATTGATTATTAAAATCCTTTCCATTCGCAAAATAAATTGGTCCCATCAGAATAATTCTGTGAAAACCACACTGGTAAAATACCATTTTGGGGTAATAACAAGATAGTTACAATGAGCACATGGCTAAAGATATCTGGTTTAGTCCAGTAATGGTAATTAACTGCCCTGGCAGTTGCAGTAACACATGCAACACGTAATCATAGTGTTAAAGGAACTATTATCACACATTTTTAACAATATTTTACGGGGTAAACATCTATTAAATGGTATGTTTGTCTGAAATATGCATTAAACATATTATCCTTGCTCTGGGAAAACGGCCTTAATGCATGTGTGTAAAGTGTCAACCTAGATTAGCCTGTGAAGTCCACACAGGCTTATCTGGGACAACACTTTCTGCCTAGACTGGATTTTCTTTAGTAGAGCAAAAGTGTCTTTAAATGAAAAATTCCTTATATTTGTTTAGTATGACATTTTATTGAAATCAAACCAATGGTTTCAAGCAAGAAGATTTGTTTAAAGTTTGTCTCATTTAAGATTTTGGTTGCCATGGCAACAATGGATTTTTTAAACAAGAGCACCGCCTAGCAGGTGTAGACCGCTCATCTATTTGTCAAAGTATGAATCAAATCTGATCATAAATAAAAAACTGAAGTTATGGCAATTTTAGCAAAATTTAATACTTTGACCTTGACAGTCAAGGTCATTCAAAGGTCAAGGTCAAATGCTACTTGCCAGGTACGGTATCCTCATAATAGTATGACAGTATTTTAAGTTTGAAAGCAATAGCCTTGATACTTTAGAAGTAAAGTGGATCTAAACACAAAATTTAACCAAATATTTAAAGTTACTAAGTCAAAAAAGGGCCATAATTCTGTCAAAATGCCAGTCAGAGTTACATAACTCTGCACAGTTCCCTTATGATAGTTAGCAAGTGTTCCAAGTCTGAAAGCAATAGCTATGATACTTTAGGAGTGAAGTGAACCAAAACACAAAACTTAACCAAATTTTCAATTTTCTAAGTATAAAAGGGGCCATAATTCTGTCAAAATGCCAGTCAGAGATACATAACTTTGCCTGCACAGTCCCCTTATGCTAGTTAGTAAGTGTTGCAAGTATGAAAGCAATAGCTTTGATACTTAAGGAATAAAGTGGACCTAAACACAAAACTTACTCAAATTTTCAATTTTCGAAGTATAAAAGGGGCCATAATTATGTCAAAATGCCAGTCAGAGTTACATAACTTTCCCTGCACAGTCCCCTTATGACAGTAAGTAAGTGTTGCAAGTATGAAAGCAATAGCTTTGGTACTTTAGGAATAAAGTGGACCTTAACACAAAACTTTACCAAATTTTCAATTTTCTAAGTATTAAAATGGCACATAATTCTGTCAAAATGCCAGCCAGAGTTATCTAACTTTGCCTGCCCAGTCCCCTCATGAAAGTAAGTAAGTGTACCAAGTTTGAATGCAAGCTTTGATACTTTATGAGAAAAGTGGACCTAAACACAAAACTTAAGCGGACGCCGACGCTCAGGTGTTGACAATAGCTCATATTTTTTTTTCACAAAATAGATGAGCAAAACATGAAGAAATTAATGTTTAAGGACCATTGCAGGTCCAAACCGGCCAATTTGGTTAAACTCTTCCAAATTGTTTCAGAGGTGTAGTTGTTTTCACAAATAGTTCATGACAATGACGGACTACAACATCATTGACAGAGATCGACAAGAATAGCTTGCAGACTTAGGTGAGCTTGAAATATATATTACGCCAACAAATTATTTTTTGATACACGATTCCAGAACAAATTAAGTTCATACCTTAACATGACACACTCTCTCAGAGTCAGAACAATTAAATCTCTTTTCAATAGTGCCCATGCATGCAAATGCTCATAGCGGTATTTCATGTACATTTTATTTATAATGAAATACCACCACTCTTGATTTTGTATCACAATACCATGTTTTATGATTTGTACAATTTGGACACAGTGTTGGGAGTTGATTTTGTATATCTGCCCTTTGACCTTCAATTCTGTTCTTTACCTTGAAACCTAAGGGGCCTGGTTTTTTGTGTGCGACTCTTAAAGAGTCTTTTAATCACTTCTGCTTAGTTATTTGAAAATCCATCAATTCTGAGCCAAAGTTATTATCCAGACCAATTGCTCAGGAGGAATTTCTTATACTTTGAACTTGAATTCTGACCTTGAACTTGGACCTAGATCTTGCATGGGACACTCCAGTCCATCATACTTATGGCTTCTGCAGAGTTATTTGAAAAATCCATCAAGTCTACACAAAATTATGCTGCGGACAAAGACCTTGGAAAGAATTAGTTTCTTATATTTGACAATTGTGACCTTTACCTTGGATTAAGGGGCATGGGTCTTGTGTGGGAGGGAAACGCCCGCCTAACATGCCTATCACTGATGTAAAGTTATTTGAATGTCCATTCATACTAGATAAATTTATGATTTGGACAAAGTGTTGATTTATTAGATTTGAATTTGACCTTCAATTGTGACCTTGACCTTGGACCAAATAGCCTGGGTATTGCATGTGGTACTCCAGCCCCTCATGATTGCACTTCTGTCAAGTAATAAGGTCAATCCATGCTGGACAAAGTTGTGCATCGTCACACCAAAACCTAACAATCAAAGCGCTGAAGGCACTGAATTTGTTCGTTATTGCATAATCTTAGAAGCAACTCAGTTTTCAAACTTATGTTATAGCTTTTTATATCGCAAGTTTGAAATGAACAAAACCCATTCAAATTTTAAAGAGTGTGTCTTAAAGCACAGGTCGAGATGTGTGACTGTTTATCCTCATATTTATGTTATACAGATAACTTAGACAAAATAACAACAATATGTCTTTATTTTCACAATTGGTCGATGCACTGGCAACCATCTTCAGAATTGTGGTTGCCTTGCTAAAGAATAACACGCCTATAATCATGTACATGTTGTGATATGTGTATCTAATACTTTATCTATTTTCTTTAAATTATTGAGAAACAATTTTGCCCACATGACAGACTTTTAAAGCAGCATTAAGCCCCGTTTTCCCTGAAAGTAGCCAATATGTACAGATTTCAATGATAAACTTACCAATGTCATCGCACAAGCTGATTTAAACACTAGACTGGCCAATGTGTCCCAGAAGCTATTGAACCTATTGTTTACATAATTACAGGCTGTCGTCTGCTGCAGTGTACTGGAGTTATCCACACAGGCAGTCATGGGTTACGGGCCCTACCGTAGCTAAGGCATAGTGATTTCCAAAATTGTGTCTGCATTATTTGTGAGCAATTCCTCTATATTCAACATGTACTAGTTTTAGAATAAATCTACTCAGTCTTTGTTGTCTTTTCTACTTCAAAGGGAGACTTAACAATGTAAAGACTGCTTGCAACAAGTATCATAAACAAAACATAAAACACAATTTACAACTGAAAAATCTGACATTTTGGTTCCTGTTTTGTTGTGTTTGTTGTAGGTACAATGATACACACATACCGATGTATACTGATAATACAAACTTGATTTTTTTTTATGCAAACTTAGCAAAATATGGCAGAGATTGGGTGATTGTATACAAATGGAAGTTATTTTATTTAAACATTCTTATTTGAAATTGATAACATGGAAAGACTGAGGCTTATTGAGACACTCTGGAGTCGGTTTCCTGGGTAGAATCAGTACTTGGTGTCTTGAGAGAAGATTGTGAGAATGCTCCCAGAGCGGGAATCGAACCCAGGACAGAAGGATAACTTCTTATTCTTATAGCGTCTTATTCTCTCGTTGACCTGTTAATGTGAATTTTGTCACGCTTGATGTGAAATATCGATGGAAGTGTACAGAAACATTTTTTTGAACTTATCATGGGAGTGGGTTTTTTTATTAACATATTTGAGACATATAAAATATCTATCTAAATGAAGTTTCTCTGCAATAAGTTATAAAACCACCACCTTCTTTTACATTTCCATAAATAATAGTGAACAATAGAAAAGCATGCATTTCAGAAACAGTGTGGTTCATTGAAATGACTTATGTATTTGGCAACTTTAAAATCTTATAAACAAATTAATAAAATCACAATATTTTATGCCATTCCGATGCCCATGAACATAATTATATCTTTAGAAGCATTACCCTTTTTATCCATATATTTCTATTCCTGTCATTGAAACAATATACCAGTATTCAGATTTCATCCATAGTAAATGGAAGAAATATGTATATGAGATTAAGGTGATTCTTCCCCAAATGTTCACATTTTTAAAATTGAAAGCCAATTTTCTCCAGTACTCTCTCCTCTTGAAGAGTCGTAATGACAGTATTTTGCATATAACAAGACAACTTCCAATTTTTCTTGCATATAGTTTTTCAATTTGAAGTATTAACAATATGTATTGATGAAATCATCAAGATTTGTTGTTGCCTCAGACAACAAGGATAAATTGAGCCTTGTCGGGTAAAACTTGGCTTAATGCATGTTCGTAAAGTGTCGAACCGGATAAGCCTGTACAGGCTGCACAGGCTAATCAGGGACAACACTATCTGATGTTGTGGAAGTTTACGTTTAAAGGAAGTCTCTTCTTGATGACAATCAAATTGAGGCGGAAAGTGTCATTCCTGATAAGCCTGTGTGGACTGCACAGGCTAATCTGGGATGACACTTTACGCACATGCATTAAGGCCAGTTTTTCCAGAATGTGGCTAAATTGCAGACACTGATTCCCCCCCCCCCCCAACTCATTCCAACATGCTTTGACACAGACAAGGGCATGTGGTAGGCAATAAATCCATTATGAAGTAACAGTCTGGAGTTGTTATATGCCTTTATTT
Source organism: Dreissena rostriformis (assembly GCA_007657795.1). Taxonomy (NCBI): domain Eukaryota; kingdom Metazoa; phylum Mollusca; class Bivalvia; order Myida; family Dreissenidae; genus Dreissena; species Dreissena rostriformis. The sequence goes on along the minus strand of VMBQ01004072.1, from coordinate 21,832 downwards.
TACAGTAGAATTGCAATAACTCGAGCTGGCGATTTCTCGAAAACCGGCGATTATTCGAGCATTAAAGAAAGTCCCTAACATTTTTCTTTAATTTCTATATAAAAATACCAGCAATAACTCAAACATGCGATTTTCGATAACTCGAGGATGTGTGCTGGTCCCTGAAAGGCATTTCACACCTTATTAACTGGCAATTATTCGAAGACATTTTCTCGTCTGGTCAGTGCTAAAATTATTCGAGTTGTGAAAACAGCGCAATCAAGCAGACAAAAAACACTTGATTAGGTGTGAAGTTAGGCGCAGCTTGAGAAACACTGCAAATTGTCATCATTTGAGATGCAGATAAAAGCTACACAGTTTTAATGATAATTAAATAATTACCAGCAATCGATAATTATGATAAAATGTATGGTATAAAAGAGACAGTAGCGTCTGACTGAATGTAAATTAAATACAAACTCTGTAGTGATCATGTTGTTTTTTTGTTTTTTTTCATGCGCACGTACATACCTTGTGTGCTATTTTAAATATGCTACATGTACATTGAATATTGTTTGAATATTTTTGATTATATATGTGTTATGTGTGTATGTTGATTAAATTAAATGAATGAACGATCATTCTTATTGTTTAGTTTAGTATACTGTAACCTTAAGCGATTTTTAAGCCTTTTCTTTTCCAAGCACCGTCTTGTAACATGTAAATAAAGCGTTTGAGGTCAGAAGTTAAGCACCACAAACCGAAACGGTGAAAACAAATAATACCATGGATTACTCGAAACCTGCGATTACTCGAGCATCGAGGTCAGTCCCGTGCTCAAGTTATCGCAGTTTTACTGTACTTTTAAGCTGTTATTTTGTGTGACCTTTGGAGACAGGTGTGAAGACCAACGCACTCTCATCATTTGTTACAAATTGGGAGTCATATATTTTGTATGATGCTACAATCTAGAAAAGATTTCCCACATATGGACATGCTTTATGACTCATACTTAGGGGGAGGGGTACAAATATTAATTGAATCTATCAGACAGGTGTATTCATGCTAAATGTTATGAAGAACTGTCTTTTCAAACATTTGGCAAGAGAGTTTGTATTTAGAAGTGTATGGGTCCTTCTGCACCTGAGGATGCATTATGCTTTTGAGGTTGTCTGAAAACAACAAAAAAGTATGAAAGCAATTGTAAATTCTAGGGATGGATGTGCAAATATTGTATCTGCTTACCATTTCTTTATCAGATACAATAGTTGTGCACTCAACCCTTGTATTAATAGGTCAATCACTAAATTTATCAGTCATTCATAAGCTTATAATGAGAAAATGAACTCTGGTTTTGCATTTACATGAACATAAAATCTTCAATGGATGGCAAAAATATTGTATTTCCAATATTTTCATACAGATAAGTGTCCTACATACTAGATAAATTAAACAAATGACAGCATTTTTCTTCCTGATACATTGAGGAATTTATATCTTCCAAACTATCACAAATGTCACATAGTTGACAAATTATCGCTCAAATCAAATACTTAAGAACAACAAATTTTCGGCAAACATTATAAAACCATAAACATTACTCTTGGCCATAAAATAAGCATCCAAGCAAGAAAGGGGAAGATTTTAAGTAAACCATTCAAATTGTCCACTTGACTAGAAAAGGAAGGAAGTGGTCAATAATTAAATTGTAAATTTCACTTCTTGTTAATGTTTTAATTTTAAAGAACCTTTTCACCACTCCAACAAGGATTTGGAAAAGGCAGGAACCCTGGTTAAAAGAGCACCTTGGTATGCCCACACATAATAATTTCCCCTCTGAAATATTTTCAATATAGCATGTGTTAAATGTACATGTATACTTAATGAATATTTATTTTTTAAACATTTTTTTCTATAATAAAAATAGTTTCAGTGTGAAAATTTAGGTCATTTATTAGAACTTTAAATAAATGTTACAGTATAATTATACAATCAGAACAAAAAAGGGCATGGTTGAGGTCCCGGGAGGCAGGGTGGGACCTTAGGGAGGGACAGGGTGCTGCGCCCCGCTGATGAGGCTTAGCTAGATCATTGTAAGCTAAATGACACTTCCACATATGTCAATTTTTTGCAAATTAACTTGCACTATAAGCTTATCATCGTTTATCAAAATCATGTGTTCAGTGGTTTTACTATTTTATATAAAAGCCAAGATTGAATTGGTTAGTTGGAGGTGTTGGAGTCTGGTATCTGAGATAATTAGCCCTGAAAAGATACATCATACAAAAAACAAGGGCAATAACTCTTATTTAAGAAAGTGTAGGGTAAGTCCTTGTGCATGATACGTATCCTCAGTGATATCTATACACCTATGAAGTTTCATGTTGATATCTTATATATAGTTTCTGAGATATAGACCTGAAAAGCTTTGTGACAGACAGACAGACAACGCCAATTATATATCCCTCAACCTTTAGCGGGCGATAATAGCTTGCGAGGAGTTTAAACCATTATGGCCAATCCCAGATTTGTCAATTACAAAAATATATAGTTCAATATTTTAAACTGCTGATGAATATCAAACCATATTCAATGGACCGAAAGTAAATAACTGTACCATCCTCGATAAATTAAAGATACAATCTTTTGATTGAAAGTTCTGAAAGAAATATTTCAATGAGAAGTTGAGTAAAAGTGGTCTCTAATTGATCACTTAAAATATCTAATTATTTTATTATTTATCTAATTAAGATATCAGTTAAGAATCTGAAGAGTAACGTGCATACGCCCCAATTAACATCCTTATTGAATCATGTTAGTAGCTCCTGTTAGGGCTACAATAATATTGTCAAATCATTATTATTAGTGGCACANCCCAAATCAGAAATCCACTAATTTACATGTCCATGAAAAGTCTTCTTTTTTTTTTAACTACCACATTTCATGTTGATGAATGTAAATGATTGTACAGTATTTGATGAGTTTCAGTAGATTTGTATTGAGTGCCCTGGGAATTCCCAAGATGGCCATCTCTCCCAGAAGACTTGAAAGGTGGGTTACCAAGATGACATAGGGTCTTAAGGTGCCCAGTGTGAAGTACCTGGTACACTGCACCTCTTTTAACGTCTGCATTCAGTCATGATCGGGGGGATTGAACCTGTAACCCTGAGTTCTGACACCAATGTGTTACCACTAGACCACGGATCCGCTCTAATAATTTACAGTTGAGACTGTTACAGCGTTTTATATGCTAAACACATCAATATCAAATACTATAGTTCATCTTTTAATCGTCCATATGGCAACAATGAATTTCAAAACACAACATAGTGGAACATACTGCGATCCTCTATGCTGTACCAACTGAACAGCCTTACCTCTATCTTTAGAATAGTGGCGTAGTGGATATGGTGTCTGCCTAGCGACCGGGAGGTCATGGGTTCGATCCCCACTGTGGGAGCGTTCTTAAGATCTCCCCCATAGACATCAGGTACTGGTTCTAGTCCCAGGAAACGGAATCGAGAGCGTTTCAAATAAGTAGTTAGTACTTTAAATGCAATCGATCTATAATAAATAAGTTTAAACTTAACTAAACTAGAAGAATAATTAAAAAATCTGCATTTTAGTTCAATTGTATCAAAGTCTTTGGCTTATAGAGACCATCTAAAGACTGTTTCCTGGGGAAGAACCCGTACTTTGTGTCTTCAGAAAGATCCTAAGAACAATCCTCAAATGACGATCAAATAATGGACCTCATGGTTATAAAGAGGGCACTATATACATTACCCCTGAATGAAACTTATTGTTCTAATAAGATAAGCTTAAGCTCATCGCTTTTATATTGCAATAAAACTTGCAAAACCTGTTTAAATCCTTTCCCGCTCAATAGCAAAATAAAAATGGCTATATGCAACCAGCATAAAACCAGTACAGCCTGTGAGTCACTCGCAGTCTATTCAGGTTTTATGCTGTTTGAAGCAGTTAAAACTTTAATCTAGCAAGAAAGGTCTTGAATTTAATTTTATTTTCTAAGGGACAACAAAAGCATCAAAATGCGTATGTGTGTGGTAAAGGACTAAGACAATTTACAAAATTGATGATAACTGTGTGTCCGATAATTTATTTTTTTACTGATAAAAAACAGACTGTACCTCAGAAAATTGAAAAAATCAATGTCAGGTGTTTTAGTAACCGAAAAAGATAAATACTTGAACTTGATAGATTATCTGTTTCCGAAACCTTTATATCAAGAGTTGACTCCGTGACTGTTGTATCCACATGACGTTTTTAATGGAAAAGTGTAACAAAACATAAGGTGTCACCTTCTTATATCTGGACATTTTTGTATTGTCAAATTGTGGGGTTTTAAAATGTGTCAAGAAAATATCTTATTTAATTGTTTCTTTTATATAGATTGTTTGCTCTTACACAACAAATACAGTTCTTAAGTTTAACTTACAGCCTGATAAGAGATGCTTAAGAATTTAAAACAAACATGTGACATATTTTTTTTTTATTACTTAGACTTGCAAATCTTAAAACACAAAAAACTAGCAATGTTATTATAAAAAATTAGACATAGGGAACTCGGGTCTTGTTTTTGTAAACTGTCTTATCAAAACTCCAAATTGATTTGTTGGTCGTCGGATTTTCCGCACATATTTTTTCAAAATGGATTTTTTTTATTTTTTTTTTACCGCTTGCACTCATGATCAACGGTATCACTAGTATCTGCTGATAGTTTCATGTCCAAATGTGAACAAACACATTCAAATAAGTCACTGAACGTAGCAGATGTGTTTATATTTATAAGGGTTGGCTGCAGTAACTTTTCACCGCAATTTATTACAACGGTCACGACAGCGAAACATGAGCTGCTCACGCAGGAAGACATTTTTATGGTCGTCTCGATCGAATTTTTGAGCGCATGCAGTTATCGATTAAAATGGTTCTGAAAAGTGTCCTTCTGTAACAATAGCGCATGTGTTTTTTATAATTTGTGGGGGAAAAAAACGCAATCTAGCAAAAACGATTTTGACGCTGGATACGAATGCCAAATAAAGTGTTTTGTAACCTTTTTAATCGATTACTGCAGTTGAATATCTGCAGTTTTTCTATAATTTATGTAAACTTAAAAGCTGAATATTTAAAAATGTAAACAAGAATGTGACCATTGCAAGATTAGATTTTAAAATTGTTAACAATTAATTTATCTGAATTTAATAATTAACTTTGAAAGCAAGGTCTGCATATAAGCTACCTACTAAAAAAATTACAGCACAATAGCACCCTTCCGAATAAATGTATTGAGCGGAAACCATATTTTTTGTTGTTGTAACAGTGACCTTGACCTCACTGGCCCCATATGCAATCCCAACCTAGGTCTGCATGTTAGCTACCTGCAAACAAAATTACAGCAAAACATCCAACGAATCTCAAGCTATTTTGTGGAATATATTTTTCTATTTTTAGAAACAGTGACCTTGACCCCACTGACCCAGCTAGGGATAAGAGTTGTTGCTTGCAAAGTTTACTTGAATTGTCTGAGAAAAAAAAGGGAGCATACTTCTGCCTTATTGCAGGTCAGAGTTATGGGCCTTGGTCTGTGACTTTGCTTGATGTCCCCAAAACAGGTGTGAAGCTTCAACTGAATACCTGTGGTAGTGACAGAGATATGAACTTATTGCATTCAAACCTAAAGGAAATTGTATTTCAATATCTGTAATAGATACAGAGATATGGAGAAATTGTATGCAAAAGTTAACCGGAATTTCTGGAAGGCACTATTTGCTCAGGTGAGCTAAAAATGCTAACATTTTGTACTGTGGATGGTTGCAATTGTTAATGTTCCTTTAATTATTTTTTTGTATTAAGAAAATGTTTTGGAAAGTTTTAACCGATAAGGAAGCTATATTCTAACAACGTATTTTCAGTTCAATTGTACAAATTACTGGTGCAATGAAGCAGGTATCCACCTGGGAAGAAAATTATGAGGCACAAGGACTAAAAATGTTTTTTGTTTCCATAAACAAGACCCACCCTAATGATTGGTGATGACCTTAAACTTTTTTGGTTTGTGCAGTTGAAATTTCGATCATGTTTGCTATTTAGATTATATGTACTAAATAATCTTTAACATATTAAGAAAGTTGATAGAGATTTCCGTACTTGAATAACTATAAATAAGTGGGAACACATATAGTGTATTGTTAAAAAACAACAACAATTATTATAGTAAAGAAAATAGAATTAAGCTGGCCCACCTTAAGTACATTTTTGGAGATGTTTGTGGGAACAAACAACATACAGCCGTGTGTAATCCATAAAGCTATATATCTTGACATCAGTCAACAAACACCATACAGCCGTGTCTAATCCATAAAGCTATATATCTTTACATCAGTCAGACTCCAATTATGTCATTAGTAAACACATTGATTTTCTAACCTGGTGAGAAGCCCGCCTTATAAAAAATCCTTTCACAAATTTGAGTTACTATGCATTTTTTTAAGAAGAATAATTCAGAAGAATAAATGCCTAGGTAGTACCAACCACCATACTATGTTAAGTTCAGTACCATAATTATATTATTTTCATTTCAATCTTGTGCATTTTTAGGAACATTCTGGCCATTAAAGTATTTTCTGTGGAGCAAACAATAAAGTTGTAACTTTAATTTGTTGTAAGATCCTTGATAATAAAGGGCCGACCGCGCCCAGACATAAAAAAGCATTGTTTCTGGTAAATTGGCCTGCCCTGCTTCAGGTAATCCAACCTGCCATAAAAAATGCCCCAACCCTTAAACATAATCTTGTAAGATTAATTTAACTTTTTTCAATATTTTTTAATTAAAATTATTTTGTTTTGTTATCATCTAATTCAAAGAAATGATTATGGATAACAATTTAAATATCTTCATTTGTGCTAGCCCTCTACAAAACATGAATCATCTCCCTTTACAATAATTACATAATGGAACACCACACACTAATTTTTCATTTTCTTTTATGCAATTGAGTATGTTTAAATTTTGCACTAAGAACGTGGGCATGCCACAGAACCAGTTTTTTTAAAAACATTTAACGAATGAGTTTACTGTAATGAACTGTGCAATCCAAAGCTAGGTCTGTATGTTAAACACCTACACACACAATTTTTGCAAGTTCTTGAACGGCAACCATTTTTCTGGTTTTTAATAACAAGGACCTAAACAGACCTTGATTTTTTTTTTGTATTAAATGCAAGTTAGGACTGCATGTAAGCAACATACAAACACAATTTCAGCGCAAATCCATTCATTCAAGTTATCTAGAGAAAACTGTTGTTTTTTTTCTATTTTAAGTAACAGTGACCTTGACCCGACTGGCCCCAAATGCAATCACAAGCTAGCCGCAATGCAAGAGGTCTATATAAAAAGTTGCATTAAAATAATGAAAACTTAAGTTATTGCCCAGGACCCCTGTTTGATGCCACCTGTCTGCACATCAAATCCCTATCTAAAAAAATACCAAATTTTCAACTTCTTTGAAAATCTGGTTAATTATTTCACATAAATCAGAGACTCTACAATTATGAAATAAAGCTATCAAACAGAGCTTTGGTAATCATTCAAATGTGGATCTATCAAAAAGTGTACAAAACAAACTTACTCACATCAATCCAAAAACTGCACACTTTCATATATAGCTTTTATAACAAATGATTAAATGCGTAAACAAAGGATATTCAATTGCACTATAATTATATACCCGTCATATCCACTTGCCTAGAGCATTTACAAAGTTCTTCCGCATCCTTTCACATTAAAAAGCTACCTTAAATTTTAATCTTCCGTCTTCTTTAACATCCCTGATAAGCACTTCTTACACATGAATGAACAGTGTCTATTGAAATCATGCCAGATACACTTATGTTCAGGTCAGAAGGTGGTTTAAATTCCCCCATGTTTCCCCATTAGATTTGAATGTGGTCATCCTTAAAGGGACATACTATATAAGATGGATTTGTTCAGAGGGACAATCCATGTACATTAACATCTGTATATGAACCCCACTCTGGGAATACGGGGTTAAACGCATGTGCATCAAGTGTTGTCCCAGCTAGATATACGGGGTTAAATGCATGTGCATCAAGTGTTGTCCCAGCTAGATTAAGCAGATTGTGTTGATTGCACATGCTAATCTGGAATTACACTTTAAGCCTGTGCATTGAGTCCAGTTTTCACCAAACAAGGATTATCATTGTACTCTTTAATCAATACAAATTTTGTTACATACTAATGACTCATAAAATCTAGTTTTTTTTTTAATAAACTAACGGGTTAAATAAAATTAAATTTGGCAAAAGAACATATTATTTAAATGGCCTTAAATTTAGTAGTGCACTAATCACTTAAATAAAATGAAATTTAACAGAACTTAAGCTATTACTGATAATGATTTATACCCCAACTACTCATTGACACAGATATTTCAAGAGATTTGATATAAGAAGTGGTGTATTTTGATCGCCTCTGTCCAGGTATGACATATTCCTCATGCTTTTTATAAATAAACTGATAAAACTGCGGGGAAACCCTTTTCAAGCTGACTTGTACTGTTTTTATCACTATTTTCTATCACTGCAGATTGCTATTTTTTCAATTTTATAAAAGTAGTACCATTATATTCAAACTGTAATAATTTTACAATAGACACAAGGCTGTCTAATAAGGTTTTAAAATTCCCATTATTGACCACCATTCATTGTAAAGCTCAGTTGTGTTTCTAATATATTGCAATAAATGTGTGTACTTGCCTAAACCTAGACTTCAACATTCTAAAGGGCCTCTCTACAATAAATGTGTGTACTTGCCTAAACCTAGACTTCAACATTCTAAAGGGCCTCTCTACAATAAATGTGTGTACTTGCCTAAACCTAGACTTCAACATTCTAAAGGGCCTCTCTACAATAAATGTGTGTACTTGCCTAAACCTAGACTTCAACATACTAAAGGGCCTCTCTACAATAAATGTGTGTACTTGCCTAAACCTAGACTTCAACATTCTAAAGAGCCTCTCCACCACCAGTCTTGTTTTAAAATGGACTGGTTAAACAGTATCTCAGATGGCATACTTGGTAGGCCAATTGGTGTCACCAGATAGGGATTTAACCTATAACCACTGTCACCTAGCAGCCTGTAGCAGGCCGTCAACTGTTTTCCAGTAAAAAGTAGGAATTAAATGGGGCGTTTTTTTTTAAGAAAAAGTATAAGAAGTAGAAAGATTTTCAATTTAAAAAGTAGGATTACAAGGAAAGATATCTGCATAATATCTATCTGAACTCACACTAATGTTTACTAATGATTATTATCACATTTCAGAAAATTATCGTGTTTCAGGTACCTTAGTTACTGTTGCATGCCAAGCTTCTGTAGTTGAAAGGGCCAGCCGTCTACAGCCTAAAATGATTTATTTTATTGTATTAGTAACAGAATATAAGAAAAAACATGCTGTTCATATATTTTTTATATGTATGAGATCATCTGTCAGCACATAGCTAACTCAAGTATAACACATGCCATACATTAGTTTGTACACAAACAATTATGTTTATATTATCAAAATAACCATATTATACATAAAAGTAATTTGGCTCAATCTAGAAGCATATTCTGAGCAGTGAGAAAGTGTCTATTATATCTAAAACCTATACATATGTGCAATATACAAACAGAGCAACTAACGCAGAATACGTAATCAGGTTACTACATGTACATGCAGCATCCTTAATTAAGCATCGTTCATACTATTGTCACGACCCTTTTCTAAGGAAGATGATTGCTTTAAAAGGAATGTTTCCATCATTCTCTTTCCTTTGTTGTCCATGTCATCTCTTTGAACTCTTCTAAAGCCTCGGTTGCTTTCTTAACTTTTCCCGATCAGAAGCCAAGTGAAAATTGCTATATGCAGCCAGCATAAAACCAGAACAGTCTGCCAGTAACTCACAGTCTGTTCATGTTTTATGCTGTTTGGTGCTTTAAAACTTAAGTCATTTAAGAAAAGTCTTTAATTTTATTTTATTTACTATGAGACTACAAACCAGTCAAAATGTGTATTTGAGCGGTAAAGGGTTAAAGTTCAGTTCGGTACAGCTTAACTAGCCAAGCACAGTAAGACTTAGTTTTTACTTCGGGCATTTTTATTGCTAGTAAGGTTAAGAATAATACAACAGCAAGCATGAGGCAACAGTCAAAGGGAAGCAATTCAAATCCATGTTAATACCCATTCAGATTATTAAGATATATGTTACATCCTACTACCATACATGTACATGTACTTGTAAACATTACTCAGTACCGTACATACATTACATTTTGCATTCCAAACAATAATAATCTTAGGAAAAAATTGTTGTTATAAAATAGCCCTAAACAGGCAGAAATTTGATCACTTATTACCAGGATAACAGGCAAATCTGCATCAAATGGCAAGATTTGTTAAAACATCATGTGATAGTCACTTTTTTACAATATTGGTTACTTTCAAATGCAAAACAAGTAAACATATAAAGAATTGTAAGAGCCTGGCTATAAGACAACAACATCGGTATTAATTATAACAGAAGGTTGTTATGGTGTAGTTGATATAGTAACCGTATTGCAAAATGCACTCCACTCATAGAATATTCTCACTATCTTTTGAAAGACAACAAGAACTAGGTCGGTCTTGCCAGGAAACCATGGGATGCCTTTTTTTGGGTCTGGTTATCAAACTTGACTTCAATTTTATGTCAACAATCACATCTAGAAAGTATGGTGAAGATTCGGTGCATAGTTATTGAATCCATGCCAACCGGTTGATAAAATGTATATACTGTATGATTATCGTCAAGAGGAATTTGTGACCATTTCATGTGACAAATTTTTACTGAATTGAAATTAACTTATTATAACATGTAACACAAGTGAAGTAGGTATATTTAGCATTATCAGGACTTAACAAGTCAGCAATGGGATATATTACCTCATCAAAAAGATCCAGCACAACAAGGGTTAAGAGAGCTGAAATGGCATATTTTGCTCTCTTTTTTTATAAAGAAAGGAAAATAACTTTGTAATTCCGTTCATACCGTTCGTCAATCACAACAGGCCGTTGAACATCCGCTCTGGTCAAATCAACAGGCTTGTACTCTGACATTGGTAATCATGAAGTCTTCCGACACTTCTGACGACCTGAAGTCGTAGAAAATGTCAAACCTTGCAACCATATCAGGATCAGCGGATACCTGAATATACAACAAATAAAATGTATTAATATAACATAATTTTAGGGTGCCTCACTTACTTCTCTTTAATCATATTATAAACATGCGAATATCGAAAAACTAGTACCTCAAGCATAGTAGACTGCGCGACATTGTCAAAGTTTAGGGTGGGGTCTGGTGTCATAGGGCGGTTGCCACAGTCCTTGCAAGTGAAGGTAAGGACGATATCCCCCCTCTTTTCCCTAAAATATTCTGTTGCAGAAATGCTTGTAGTAGTAGAAGTAGTTGTAGTAGTAGTTGTTGTAGTAGTAGTAGTAGTAGTAGTAGTAGTAGTAGTAGTAGTAGTAGTAGTAGTAGTAGTAGTAGTAGTAGTAGTAGTAGTAGTAGTAGTAGTAGTAGAGGTAGTAGTAGTAGTAGTAGTAGTAGTAGTAGTAGTAATAGTAGTAGTAGTAGTAGTAGTAGTAGTAGTAGAAGTAGTAGTAGTAGTAGTAGTAGAAGTAGTAGTAGTA
>VMBQ01004071.1:50884-89042 GCA_007657795.1 Dreissena rostriformis | reverse complement strand
TTTTATTAATAAATTTAATAAAATATTTAAGTTGCTGTAATTAAACGAAATATAGTTACGTTATTGCGTTGTTTAACATCATTTCGAAGAAAGATCATCTTAACAAAATAATAAAATACAACATGTTTGAGAATTTCACATGGCTTTATATATCATCGGCTCCGTGCGAAAATGTTGTAAGTAGAAAATCTTAACTTTTCAGGAGGAAAAAACTTCAGTACTTATTTTAAAAGCTGCTGAAATTAAGAAATATTTGTCAAATGGTCATCTTTATCATTATCATTCCTTTACACAGTTTTTATGTTCAAACTGCTGTAATTTGCTTTGTCTTTACATATATCATGATAAGATAGTTTCTCAGAAATAATTAACAAAATTCATTCGAAACATTAAGATACGCCACATACGACATTTTTTAAGGGGGTATATTTGAAGTTTTCCCTCGAGATATGTAATTATCCTTGCTACTTGAATGTGTATTTTCATTTATCCCACTTTTACAGCGAATTCGGTTGATTAAATTTCTGATATAATACACGGCACGAAATGACGAAAAACCTGATCTATAATCTACACTAACCTATTATTCTCTATATATCTATACCTTCTTTATGTTGATATATGTCAGATTGAAGCGTAGATGTATAACAATACAAACAATCACATTATAAACGTTTATTTGACATTATTTGATGTCAACATACTTATCACACTGACTGGGAAATCGTTACTGCACAAAGGATGAACATTTTTGAGTGTGTGATAAATCAAATCGTCATAGATATATAACAAAAAACATGTTACAATGTGACATTTAACGTAACACATTATGAAAACTACTAACTTAACAACGTACTTCTTGTTTTTCCAAGTCACATGTCCATACTATTCACTAAGGAACTCTGATACCTATCATGTTGTTGTATATTTATGGACTACTCATGTGGCGATTTAACTTCTTTTCTTTGATGAGCTGACATTGCATCGGCAACTCGTTCGTTTCTGCGTACTTAAAGACGTGTTCACTCCATTAGTGTATATCATGAATAACATCAATCAATATGTGCCATAATTAGGGCGTTCCCGGGATGCAAACATGTCACACTTTAACTTGAATTGGTAATTGCAGACGTGTTAATCAACTAGAGTATATTATCCATAACTGTTATAATAACACCAATCAGTAGGTGTCATAAATAGGGGATACCCGAGGTGCAAACATACGAGTCACTAATTCGAGTGTTACACACAAATTGACATTTTAAAATATACCTTTGAGTGCTAAACTTAAACAAAAACATGTATTCAACATGAATAAAAACGTGTTATTTAAAGATACATTGCTAGCACATTTATTGTTTGCATTTTTTTAAAGATAGAAACGCATGTGTTAATTGTTTGTAAAATATGTTTGTGATTTATTATCGTTGTCACCATGCGACATTTATTCATTTTAAATAAGTATTAATATCCAATTTGATTTAAATAAATTTTTACATACTGGAAAATGCATGTTTGCGGAATGCCTACTGCTTTAATGAATAATTGATGATACAACACAAAAGAGTTTCGAATATGAGAATATGAAATAATTATAAACAATAACGTTTCATTACCCGTTTTTTAATGATACATGGTATCATAATATGCACANGTTTATACATTCGTTATAAGTCCGTAAGATTTAAATGAAATTTTTGGAACATTCAATCTATTATTACGTTAATCAGATATACCTTAAACACAAGAACACCACACGATACGAGTCGACTAGCTCCTTTGAAAGTTCGCTGGACTACAAATCCGAAGATCGTTTGGTTATATTCCTGAACCTTCCTCATACCTTGTGTGGGGATATGCCATTTAGCCCTTACCTTTGATTCACAAATGGCAGTAGTCATTTAATAGCGTAAGCAGGGGAACTTTAAACTGGTTAACCTCCTGAACTATGGAAAGTTTGATATGAGTGCAGTACTTTTAAAACCGCCTAAAATTGCCTAAAACCACCGCCACCACCTCTCCGCGCCGAATACGCCACTGCTAGTTGGGTCCTGCTTGTTATAATGTATAATTTAGATTTAGAGAGAAATGTGAGAATAATATCGTGTATATGTCAAAAGGAATAAAGTCGCAGACATAAGGTAAGTACGAAAGATTAACAAAGGCCAATAACCATATAACTATCCTATCAAAAGAACACTGCACCTCTTTTTAATAAAATCTATTTTCCTTTGTTAAAAGTGTTGTGTTTATACCTCTGATTTTGAGTCATGTCCTGGAAAAGCAACCCGAAGGTAAGACGGAAAAATATTATTCCAGTATACATGCCTCTTAAATTTTGCATTGTGCTGGAATATAATAATAACCAGATTTTATGTAGTCAACAACCACTTGACATCCAATAAACAAAACCGAGCGCGTACAACCACGCACGCTTTTGAATTATAGTTGAAACGCCAAGTCGGTAATACACGTTCTTAAAATTATCGATGAAAAGCGTAACAAACGCTTTCGTATTTTTCATATTTCGATTGATGATTATCATTAAACAACTATACAATTGTAATCTTTTTCTTGAAAATAATGTATACTTTATCGTTTGTTTCTATGCGACTGTTCTTTGAAAATTATCATTTTGCCAAACTGTGAACAATTTCTATATGGCCGTTTTAGGACACTATACGAAACGTTTGTGAGCGATTTAAAACAAAACTATACCATAAAGAGGTATGACAAAAAAATGAATAAACTCAGAAAATTAAGCTTTATTCGTGCACACATAGCCATTACAATAACATGCACAGAAGGACACGTATTTGCTTACTCGTTCAAATCACTCTATATAACATAAATCAATGTAGCCATAGAGTGTTAAACGGTGTTACCGTATGTGATTTGGTTGAAACAAGGCCTGTATCGTGTATAGTAAAGTCAGAGACGTAGATAACAGAGATTGGCAGCTTCTTCTTGCGATATATCCCGGCTCTCCGATATCTCGCGCATCTCGCGAGACCTGAACTTGCTGAAGAAAAATTGAGTCGACGCTATTTTTAATCCGAACCGGGTAAAAGCATCAAACTTAATAGCGAATTTAGAGCGAGTACTTTGTTGAATTTGACTAAATATATATTTTTTTCAATTGCTGATTAGTGTTTTCACCGGAACAGATCAGTTACCAAGCGGCAACATAGGAGATAAAAGTAAGAGTCGCAACTAACATTACTGCATTTTCCGCTATTCTTTGATGCGACTTGTGATTTGCTCTAATTTCAGTCAACTGGTGACAACCTTAAACGAAGAAAATATGCTCTGGATATTATTAATTTTGACATTATTTTTAAGTGCGGATTCAGTTTAATGTGTGCCTACATTTTTCATAGTGATGTTCTTTTGCATAAGACAATTACAGCAGAGTTTATTTACCCCAGTTTCCGGGTGCATTCTTTAAGCCAAACAAAAAATTCCATCCAAACTCTTCATAGTTGTGGGCTCTCAAACTGACAAAATACTCTATGGATCATATCATAAATGGTATTATTTTAAAGTGCAGACTGAGTTTTATTTCTGTCTGTTTTTTCATTGTAAAATTCCTTTTAATAATGAGAAAATGCAAGTTTTAATTTACAAAGTTTATTCACATATTTGCTTTCGGCCATTTTGGTTTTCCACAAAAACATTGCATATTTCAAGTGACTAAAGCTAAAAAACGGTACAATGCATCATATCATTACTGATAATTTTACAACGTGCTAATTGTACTTTATTTATTCCCTTATTTTCATAGTGATATTACTTTACATAAGAAAATTACATCAGATTTTATTAACCCCATTTTGCGGGTGCATGCTTGAAGCCAAACACAAAATTTCATTCAAACTCTTCATAGTTGTGGGCTCTAAAACTAAAAAAATACTCTATGGATCATATCATTATTGGTATCATTTAAAAGTGCAGATAAAGTTTTATTTCTGTTTGTTTTTTCATTGTAAAATTTCTTTTAATAATGAAAAAAATGCAAGTTTTAATTTACCAAGTTGGTTCACATATTTTCTTTCGGCCATTTTGGTTTTCCACAAAAACATTGCATATTTCAAGTGACCAAAGATAAAAAAGGGTGCAATGCATCATATCATAACTGATACTTTTACAACGTGCTGATTGTACTTTATTTATTCCCATATTTTCATAGTGATATTACTTTACATAAAAAATATATCAGATTCGTTTTACCCCATTTTGGGGGTGCATGCTTTAAGCCAAACAAAAAAATCCACCCAAACTCTTCATATTTGTGGGCTCTAAAACTGGAAAAAAATACGCTATGGATCATATCATTAATGGTATTATTTTAAAGTGCCGATTAAGTTTTATTTGTGCCTTTTTTTTCATTGTCAAATTCCTTTTAATAATGAAATTATGCAAGTTTTAATTTAATTTTTTTGTTTCGGTATCCGGACATAAGCCCCCCCCCCCCAGGACATACGCCCCCAATGAAAAAATGAACATTTGGACAANTCTGGACATTTGCCCCCCCCCCCGTGCTTATTTTAGAAGTGGACATTTGCCCACCAGTGCTTAAATCATATGTTGTTTCCATGAGTATATCTCTGTATTTGCATATGGGGTGGGGATGTGTGTGGGGAAGGGGGTGGACATGTTTTTATATTGATAATCCTTTTGATTGATTAATTTAAGAACAATTAAAATTCTTTAAGATGTTTGTTTTACCTAAGCTACTATGCACCACTGCTTTTACCCACATATGTCTTTGATCTTTTTCTCACCATATTCATTAAAGGGCATAATGTGTGTCCCCTTTGATCTCTTTAACATACTAACTTTCTCAGCAGGGGCCTGGTTAATTGGTGACCATGACTGTAGCGTTTAAGATAATTGATTACATATGATATAAGCACTGAGGGGCAAATGTCCACTTCTAAAATAAGCACTGGGGTGCAAATGATCAGATGCAAAATAAGCACTGGGGGGGGGGTGGTTATGTCTTACCTGTCATTTCTACTGGTGGGCAATTGTCCAAACGTTCATTTTTTTCATTGGGGAGGGGGGCTTAAGTCCTGGGGGGGGGCTTATGTCCTACAATATTTGTTTTCACTATTTGTTTTTGGCCATTTTGGTTTTCCACACAACAACAAAAATATTATCTTTATTCAATTTAAGGTCACACGTAGGGAGGATTCCTTTCTTACTGCTCTATCTTTCCTAAATATCCATGGAAACCATCGAAGAAAGATGTCAAATTGACACCAATGTTGTGTATTATTCCATACAGAATAGCCAATAGTGTCACGTTATTTATGGCTAATTGGGTGTTGATGTCATGGGGGTTTTATTTGTTGTATAGGTTCTAAGATGTGGGGAATCAAGGACAACTGCAATGTATAATAAATCTCATTTATAATCGCTGTTTACATTGTAGGTATTAATGGCGGATAGACATAAAGCATCATGGGTTTACACATATGTCAAATACAAATGCGCCAAATTACAAATGATCAAAATACATCTTTACTTACAAATATCTTTACTTACAAATCTTACATTTTTAAAAGATATACATTCATTTAAAGCAATAACTTCTTTATCTAGGACAATAATCTAGAAACTCAGAACATACATGCAATATATAATAAATCTCATTTATAATCGCTGTTTACATTGTAGGTATTAATGGCGGATAGACATAACGCATCATGGGAAGATTCAAGGGCGATCACTCGATATACTGTTAATGATTCTGCATACGTATACATATGTATAGAGTAATTTCGTCCTATCACATTATTCCCCGCTTTGTTAAAATGTCGTCCCTGACATAGCCTACAATAAGAGCATGTTCCAAAAAAATATATACAAATTATTTATTTGACACAAATCAAATTTTTTATTTATTTGTGTAAAAAAAAAGAAATATATTGAGGAAATGCACAAAATGGATTCATGCAAATGCAAACGAAATATGAAAACAATTTAATCATATTGCATTATGAAAACTGGACATTATGTACAATATAGAAAAACAATTTAAGCAACAATAAAAACTGGCAATACAAAAAGACCATTCTAATTTAAATAGAATGAATCGAAAATCATTTATAATGATATATGTAATTTCTAATTACAACCTTTCAAATAACAATGGAATGCTATATCATCTAAGTAGCTTAGCATCTAATATTTGTTTCTATCAACTTATCGTACAATTACCTCATCTACCACATGTAAAAGAATTCAATCATGCAAAACAGAACATTACAAATGAAATTACATTGTAATATATATCAAGCTTTAAGCATTTACCACCAATCGTCATCTTAAATAAGTAACAACATGCTCCAACTTTTGAGGCAATAATAGGTATCAACTAAATATGCTAATTTATATTGCTCTATACTAAAAGTTATCAATAGTTGCTAAATGTCACTCAAGCAATTTCATCATAATACATTGACCTCGTGACACAATTTAAGCACACAATTTCAATTCACTATATTTCATATCAAACAGATTAAAACACTCAATTCATTTAAAACACTTCAAGTTCATATCATCGAATTAAATTTCAGTATTTTACTTTTCACTCTCAACTTCAGTCTCTAACTTCAGCAGTTACTTCTCCACATGACAGACACAAATCTAAATTTCACCACTAATCACTGTCAGGTATTATAACTTCAGATCCGGCGAAGTCACCATCGGTACCTATCGGGTGCTTTCTTCTTTCTCCTTCCACGACGAGGTTGAGGGTCACTGTTATCGCTGATAGGACTCCGCGAAACGGATGAAGACAAATCTTCTTCCTGATCAGATTGAACAGGATCCTGGTCCTGATGTCCATCAAACTCTTCAGAGTTGTCACTCAAGATTTCATCATCAGGGTTGATCGATTTCAACCGGCACAGGGAGGGACATGAAAGGAAGTAGCATGTTTCCATGTAGTAACTTCGGCCGGGCCTTTGCAACACCTTCAGCTTCAACTTCGAAAACAGGACATCTGGATTGGGCTGGGAATTAACGTGGTAAATGTTTTCCTCCCAAATGTCGGAAAGTTTGTGTGTCTCCTTGGAACCTACTTTCTTCACCAGGACTTTGTCGCCAGGATGAATGTTGTTGTGCCGGACGTTACGGTCGTAATTGTACTTGTATCGTCGGCTGCTTTTCGTGGCTTCTTCGGATGCCCGTTTGTATGCGAAGCGAAGTCGTTCATGCAGTTTTTCTATATACTCGGAGTGACTTTTGGAGCTATTAATGTCTGGTAATCCGAGAAAAGCGTCTATCGCTAATCGAGGGTGTCTCCCGAACATTAAGTAGAACGGCGAGACATTGGTGCTTTGGTATACGGCAGCATTGTAGCTATGTGTCATCGTTGACACGTAGTCATTCCAGCTCTTGTTCTTGTGTTCTGGTAGAGTGCCTAGCATGTTAAGCAACGTCTGGTTGAACCTTACTGTGGTTCCGTTACCCATCGGGTGATACGGGGTGGTGCGACTTTTCTGGATACCGGTGATCTTGCATAAATAACTTATAACTTTAGATTCAAAATTTTCACCACGATCGCTGTGTAAGCGTGCAGGAAAACCATAGTGAATAAAAAAATGTTCCAATAAAGCTTTGGCTATTGTTGTTGCCTTTTGGTTTCTGGTTGGGATGGCCTGAGCATAGCGAGTGAAATGGTCTGTTATGACTAAGACATTCTCGTAACCACCAGTTGATTTCTCCAGGGACAAATAGTCGATGCACACCAGTTCCATAGGGTACGACGATGAAATCGACACTAATTCGGCTGCTTTCGACGGCGCTGTCTTACGACGAATGCATCTTCCGCAGTTTTGAACGCTGTTGCGAATTTAGATGTCGATCCCTGGCCACAAGAAACGCCGCTTGATGAGGGAAGACGTTCTTTCGCGTCCTTGGTGCCCAAGATCATTATGGTAGGCTTGGGAAATGATGTGTCGGAGATTCACAGGCACAACCAGTTGTTGACAGACGTCGCCTTTGACTACTCCTCGATGAAACAGAAACCATCTTGTAGGGTGAGCTTATTCTTTAGAGAGAAGTAACGTCTCATCTGCTGCTTTGGATTAACCAGAGGTGCCTTTCCAAGACAGTAGTCAATGGTTGCGACGATATCTGTATCTTGTTGTTGTGCAACAATCCAATCTTGTTGGGAAAGAGCAGTACTTTGTAAGAAGGGTTCCGGAATGGTTTCTGCCTCATTCAACAAAGATGTACTATCCTGCCTGTCTGGTTCCTGTATCACCAAAGTGCATTGTATAGGAGTTATAGGTTCCTCCTCGCTTTTATCTTGGATTACTTTCAGAATGTCTGGAAAACACAGCACTTGTTCTTCACCCTATTGGAACATGAACTTGCGAGAAAGACCGTCAGCGTCAGCGTTGAGTTTTCCGCTTCTGTTACGTATTCGGCAATTGAAGTTAGCAAGTGCAGCCATCCAGCGGTGACCTGTGGCGTCGAGTGTGGCGCCAGTTAAAACATAGACTAGCGGGTTGTTGTCAGTGCCTACGTCGAAGGTGTTCCCATAGAGGTAATCGCGGAACCTATCGACGATAGTCCACTTCAATGCCAGGTACTGAAGCTTATGAGCCGGGTAGTTCCGCTCCGATGGTTTAAGACTTCGACTGGCGTATTCTACGACTCTATGTTTTCCGTCATGTTCCTAGTACAAGACTGCACCTAAGCCAGTACCGCAAGCATCGGTGTGCAGCTTGAACGGCTTAGTGAAGTCAGCATACGCCAGGAGGTGGTTATCTTCCCCATCGGGGGGAGTTGTAAGCGCAGTGACCAACTTGTCAAATGCAGTTTGTTCCTTCTCTTCCCATACGTACGGAGGTTTTCTTGTCTTTGTCGGTGTGTTCCTGCCTTTCTTCTTGGTGCTGGATCCTACTAGGAGGTCATTTAGTGGCCTGGCAATACTGGCATAGCCTTTTATAAATAGGCGGTAGTAACCAATAAATCCCAAAAGGCACGCACTTCCTTCACAGAGTTAGGAAATGGCCATTCTTTCACTGCCTTTATCTTCTCGGGATCTGTCTCAATACCGTTGTTAGATACCACGTGTCCGAGATAGGTTATTCTTGAGTATAAGAATTCCCATTTAGAGGCTTTTAACTTGAGGCCATGGGTTTCTAACTTGGTGAAGACGGCATCTAAGCGTTGGAGATGCTCCTCAAACGTCTTGGAGAATATGACCACGTCGTCCAAGTAGATAAGGCAGTCCCACAAGTTTAGTTCCCCCATACACATTTCCACGACTCGCTGAAACGTGGCTGGAGCATTACACAGCCCAAACGGCATACGGGTAAACTCGTAAAACCTGAGTGTGCCTACTGTGAATGCTGTCTTCTGGGCGTCTTCTTCTTCGAGTTCAATCTGCCAGTACCCACTTCGAAGATAAAGTTTTGAAAAGTACTGGGACCCAGCAAGAAGATGTAAGGTGTCATCAACACAAGGAAGGGCGTATGCGTCCTTTACGGTCTACTTGTTCAGTTTCCTGTAATCGACGCAGACACGAATGGAGCCATCTTTCTTAAGTACAATAACGACGTTCGAAGAGTATGGGCTCTGACTTCTCCTTATGGCACCTGGGTCGACCATCTCTTGAAGATGTTCGCGGACTTCTTGAAAAATGGCTGATGGAATTCGCCGATGGGGTTCCTTAAATGGTTCATCTGTATCCAATTTGATCCTGTGCTTTGCCAAATTACAAGATCCTAAGTCAGATACATTTTTCGAAAAGATATGGCTCCACTTCTTCAAAAATTTCAGTGCTTGATCCTTTTGGTCGTGCGTTAGGTTAGTGTTTTCCAGGTTGAATGTTTCTTACTTAGCTTTACTTTTATCGGTATTTCTTGCTGTTTGCTGGTGAACGTGAATTTTACATGTGGATGGAAGATCATTTTCTGGAACTGTTCTTAAAACGTCAACTTCGTGTAATTCGCATATAATTGATTTCTCTGGTATTATCACTGTTTTAGCTGACATGTTGAATAATTTTGCAGGAACTCTTGATGACACAGCTTTTTCGTTCAGTTTCACGACTCTGGGGAAAACAGAGATCCTGCTTGAATACCACTTTTCTGACGCTTCTGTGACAACTAATCCACAATTCCTGTTCTGTATCGCAAATCCTGTGACGACGATGGTGTCAAATGGCTCGATGGCAATCGGTTTCGTCGTTTGTACCACTCCTACACTTGAGACGTGTATGGAAGCGAAAGCGTCGTTCCATACATCAGGAATTTCGTCTTCATCCTTTGTGTGTAGACGAGCTTGCCTAATAACGTTAGTTCCAACTACAAGGGGAACTTTCTTGTTGTAAGATGTAGCTCCAACTACCAACGAAGGTATCGTGAACACTTTATCGGCCAAGCAAGGTACTGTAATGTTTATCTCTACATAGACATTTTATGGCAATTTCTCTCCACTGGCAACTCTTATGTCCAGGTCAAAATCTTCTAGTGAACGTAACTCAGGTTTCGGATGTAACATTTCATTAAATTCATGTGAAATCGTCATAATCATTGAACCTGTATCAACAAGTCCTGAAGTTCTTATTCCTTCCACAACTATCTTACTTTCATTACTTGATCCGATAATTCTGCTGTAAATTTCGTTAGGGCTTTTCACTTAAATGTCGTCCGTTAGCCCTTCAACAGCAACATTTACTTGTTTAACTGTTCTTTATTCTCTGATTTTTCTGTGTTTGACTTTTCTTGCTTCTGCTTGTCCACTTTTTCTTCTAGTGGCTCTCTCTTACTTTCTCTTCGTTGCGAGTCATCTCGACCATCTCTGCCTCGACCTCTATATTCTCCTCGGCCGCCTCTGAATCTTGGTCTTCAACGGAAAAATCCCCCTCTGTCTCTAAATCCTTGGCTTTTATCACGTTCTCAGTTCTTGTATCTCTTTCTCTAGAGCTTCTATTCTGTTGAGTACTGTATCTAGTAGTGATGGCACAATTATTAGAACATTCGAGTGTTCGATTGAATGGTCAGTATTCGAATAACAGAATTGATATTCGCATATTCGCATTTTGTTTTTTCAAACGTAATTGCCCTAATATTTAATGGCCTGCGAGCCGCTTACTAATTGGCACCCGAAATCATTTGGGATTAACATGTTTGATGTGCCGTTCTTCGTGTCAAACTGATGACGCGGCCCGTATCAGCGTTGATTGCGCAATGCAATATACACACTCTAAGAAAGGCCCAAAACTGTTGTCAATGGGGTGTCAATTAACGGCTTCAATTGACTAGCGAATAATAATTAATTTTCTGTGATCACAGTATGAACAGCCATTAAAATGTGTGAAAAACTCAAATTGCGTAATGCAATATACACACTCTGAGTACAGAACAGAACAGAACACAACTTTATTTACATCTCAGGCATACACGTATGCAGTAAGAGAAACAATATATGTTAAGTTATACAATATTTCAATGGACATGTGCTTCGCGGTTAACGGCGTACCGTCAAAATACAGGTACAAGAAACAAAAACAAAAAGACAAAAAAATACAACAACAAAAAAACAAACAAAAAAACAATGGTTAGTGGGATAATGCAAGGAACAAGATAGCGTTGTATTTTCTAACTCGTATAAATGTAGGGAAGTATTACAAACACCTATATAATTTACAATACAATTCACAATACAATTCACAATACAATTCACAATACAATTCACAATTCAATTTACAATACAATTTTATGTATATATGGACACCAGAGTCCATTTCTCCAGACTTTGTCAAAAGCCTGAGAGAAATCTATAAAGGCACAGTACAACTTCTTTTTATTTTTGCGCAGGGTTTCAATTAAAGATTGAAGAACAAATATGTGGTCCATTAAAGAGTGATTTTTTCTAAAACCTGCATGATTTTCGTTAAAAATTTCATTTGATTCCAAAAATTTGTTAAGTCTCTCATTTAAAATTGATGTGAAGAGTTTTCCAAAACAACTTAATAATGTTATGGGCCTATAGTTATAAGGGTCGCTGCGGTCACCTTTATTTTTGTAAATAGCGTAAATTTTGCCTTCAAGCCAGCCATTAGGCATATGACCAGTATCCAGTATCATGTTGAACAACTTTACAAAAATGGGTAGAAACATGTGTTTAGTATTTTTTATATATTCATTTAGTATGTTAATACTTGGCCCAGCTGCTTTTGAATTTTTAAGACGTTGAATATTCGCTTCAATTTCGGTCTCGGTAATAGGCATGTTTAATTCCAGCGTGTCGTACGGGACCGGTTCACTTGTTTCTAAGTTAAACTCATTGTTTTCGGTCGTGCTATCATTACAATTTATGTTTTTAACATGATTATATAGCGAATCCAAACTCGGTGATTTCTTAGATTTTTTAGCGCCAATTCTATGTTAATATTTGCAATATTCTTTGGGACTCTTCGACTGCATTGTACGTAATGTTTGTGCGTTTTTAAATTTATATTTGTAATTAAAAAAATCATAGTTCTCTTGTAATTCTATCTAGCATTTTGTAACAGAGTCTTATTTGATAACGATCGCTCACATTTATATATGTTTTTGGCTTCATAATAGCNATAATCAAGTTACTTAAGTTAATATCATTCTGAGAACCTAGGTTCTCATGAGAACCTAGGTTTCAAATGAGAACCTAGGTTCTCATGAGAAACTAGGTTTCTAATTGAGAACCTAGGTTCTCATGAAAACCTAGGTTCTCATTTGAAAACTTGGGTACTTGAAGCCATGTGTAATCTTCAATCGATAACCTAGGTTCTCATTCTGAGAACCTAGGTTCTCATGAGAAACCTAGTTTCTTGGGATTATGCGTCGAACCGCTTGCCATATCTATCTGCACAGAAATCATCAATGCATGTAAAATCGGGCAGAGTGGCTGTTCTGGCATTCATGTCTCCTAAAAGAATTGTGTGTTTAAATTCGCTTCACGTTATGCTTATTTCGTGGTCTAATTGTAGAAAATCATCATCATTTAAGAATTAAGATTTTTCTGGTGGAACATAAAGCACAACTTACATAATGTCATCGTCTGTGTTAGTTAAAATTTTGGAAATTTAAGCCATAAAACATATTCACTTTTAGATTTTTTAGTTTCTGTCCCATGTAGAATGTCATTTTTTACGAAAACACCTATTCCACCAAATTTTCTCAGGTAGGTTTGAGTTCTATTTTTGGCTATAAATGTATAGTTAGGAACATCTATAATATCAGTGTTATCCAAGTGTGTCTCAGTAATACAAATTATATCATAACTATAAATAAAGTCAATAGACTCTGGAAATTTGAGTCTGTGTTTAAGGCCCCGAACATTAAGGGAAGCGATTTTTAGCTCACTGACACAATCTGCAATTATGTCCGGAGTAGCGTTCCTCACATTTTCCTAGTTGGGTGTGCGGTCATTTCCGGCCGTGGTTGGATCGCGCTCGTCCCATGGCCTGGTGAACTGACTAAGCGCCTGTGCAGGTGATTGACCAGTTGCCTCAATGCGGGTCCGATCCTGTGGAGATGGTGCAATAGCCCGTCGGCCTATTGGGACACGCGATCGACTGTGTGATCGTCCTCTGCGTTGGCGGCGAGGGCTCGGGCTGCTCCGTCAAACTGGCTCAATGGGAGGTCTTGGGGACATCACCGTAGCTGGAAATCGCGAGTGGTCACTGCTTATTGGACCACCGGAATAGCTTTGCTCTGTGACGCTGACGAGGAAAGGTCGGCAAGTTTGATCATTGTCGTGATTCGGAGCACCCCCTGTGCAGCCCATCTGTGTCGCGTCACTCAGATTTGCACGGGGAACTCGTGGCACTGATCCGGTAGTATTATTGAAACTTTGTGTAGGCGGATTTTGAGGTATAGTTGTAATATTTAGACGGCTTCCTTTCATAACAGTGTTCCAATTTGGGACATAATCACGGATAACTCTTGTTCCCAATCATGAGTTTAGCTGGAAAGACGATTCGGACTTTACTTTCTGGGTTCTGGCTTTTAAGTGTTTTATATTCGGGCCACAGGGATTTACGTGCATTTGATATTTCTTGTGGATAATCTCGGTTGACACTAAAATGAGTGTTTTTCAGTTGTGTTGCATTGGATAGAATCTGTTCAGTGTCGGTATAATTACGGAATCGGACTATTATGCGGCGCTGTTGGTTCCGTTTGAACATTCCGAGTCTATGGGCCCTATCAATAACAATGTGATCGCGGAGCCGCATAGTGTCACGTAGAAATGTATTGATTGTATCGCAACATTCTTCACCCATGAGTTCGGGGAACCCGCCGAAAATGAGATTGTTTCTACGGGATCTTGCTTCAGCATCTACGGACTTGTACTCAAGTAAGGTTATTCTACTGTCCTGATTTTCTAACGTTTTTTCGATTTCACTTACTTTGCAGCCGAGTTGTAGCACACTGTCGATTTTACGCCCGATGTCGACCATGTTCGATTCGTTTGTTGACATTTTCGAAAGTAGTAGTGACAGTTTATCATCAACACACAAGTTTTTGAAATTTGATTCGTCTCCGGTGACCACACGTTGTCGTTTGCTGTTCCGGACAGTCTCAGAAGTACCATTTCCCCATGTATTCTGATTGCTCTGCGAAAATTCCGTTTCCGATCTCGCTTCGTTATCCATTGTTGTATTGCACAGTAAAGAAAACCGATTTTTAGTCAATATATCCTGCGAATTAACGTTCATCACTTCTTAAGGACATTCAATTGACTCCATCAAATACTTTAATTGCAGAAAAATTGCAATGTCTTTCGTTTTCTTCGAAATATTTATTAATTTCTATTATTGTTTAGAGAGAGAAAAAAAGTCCGCCATGTACCGGAAGCCCGCGCTTTTATCGCTGAGAAAGGGTCCGAACTGTTGTTTGTCAATTAGGTGCCAATTAAGGGCTTTGCATGACTTGATATGTTTCTTTTTATAAACGTACATGATATCGTTATTTTAAAATTTAAGATAAAAAAAATTCTATGACATGCTGTTTTCCCTTATATTTTTTTCTTGAATATTTGGTCTACTTTGCGTGCCTTATTTATATGTTTCTTTATATAAACGTACATGCTATCGTTACTTTAAAATTTAAAATAAAAATAAAATTCTATGACATGATGTGTTTCCTTTTATTTGTGCCCGATTACAGTATCGGTCATAGTATTAGCCTACAGCGATGCAATTATTCGATATCAGTGTTAATAAACAGCCTCGTATTCAGCAAACGGATATAACTTACAAAACAATGAATTAACACAGAACAAGTTTCACTCTTTTCTGATATATTTCGCCTAAATAGGCTTTGTCAAAGTTTGTTTTTACAATTAAGATTCATTTTCTTTATATTTCTCAACACAACAATTGTATATTCAATTGTATTTCTGTGTCAATTTATATGTAATATCCCTACTGGATACGAAACTGAGTAATAGAAGTTAAATCAATCCAGCCGTTTTATGCGAATATTCGATTGAATGGATTTGCGAATATTCGAATACCGATATAGGTATTCGATGCCATCGCTAGTATCTAGTTTTGACTCTTTCGTATTCTAAATTGTTCTTATTGGCTGATGAACCGTTGATGAATGTTCTGTTTCGTTCTGAGATACGACCTTGGAATCACTATTCATTTCTTCTTCTTCTTTTCTAGTCTTCTTTCTCAGAATCTCAAATGTATCTGTAGACTCATGAGAGACGCGCATCGCTTCACGTAGCTTATCAAAATACAACCCTCTCAAGAACTATCTCTTCAGCATGGTGTTTCGCTGGCTGGTATCTATTTCTCCTTTTCGAACTAATTTTTGGAATAGACTTTCTACTCTAACACCCCAATCAGAAGCTAACTCAGACGGATTCTGCTTAGAGCTATAAAAATCCTGCATGAGAGTACATTCGACTCTTTGAAACTCCCGTACACCTCTTCCAACTTTTCAAGTAGTTCAGCAGTGGTTGCGGATGGATTCAAGGACTGTAAGCTTTGTCTGGTGTTTCCTTTTAAGGATGCCCGAATACCTTTCTTAACTAAAGGTTCAGGGTACATCTTTGACTTTACTAGACATTCGACTTCTATCTTCCAAAGTTCTTTCCGTCGAATGCTGGAACGAAAGGTTTACCAACAAAAACATGATCCTGTTTCGAAACACCACTCTCAATCTTTGGTTCCGGTTTCTTTACTTTTTCTTCGGTTTCAGTATCAGGTGAAGTCTTTTTAAGCTGAATTCTTTCAATCAGCGCGGAACGTCTCAATCTTAAGATTTTCAGGTTCTTGTTCATGCATTCATCATCTTTACGAATTGCTTCCATTTCCATTTTCAATTTCGATGCTTTTAACTGATTCAACTCAATTTCTTTTACTTTCAGGTCTTACTCTTCAATGCTATCATGAATTTCTGCTTCATCTTCAAGTTTCTTCTGTCTTTGTATTTCAAATTGTCTCTTTTGTTCAAGCATTTTCCTTAGTTCCAATTTCTGGCCTTTCTTTATTTCGTCAAGCTATCTTGACCTACTTTTTATTTTCTGCATTGCTTCTCTGCGAAGAATACGCAGGTCCACTGTAAAGTGGTCTTTTATTTTCCTTGTTTCTTTCCTCTGACCTATTCTCACTCTCTTCATTTGGCATTTAATTCATCCTGATACAATTTTCTTCTTGTATTCTGGAAAGGGTTCTCGCCTTTCATTTCTTTTGACTTCTTGTCAGTTATTGAACCTGTTTCGTTTATATCACTATATCTTTCTTTTATTACTTTCTTTATCGTATCCGGTGTATCAGGGAATGTCACGTGCTTTAGTAATTTTGGGTTTGCACATTCATGTTCATCTTGTGTTTGTGTAGGTCTTTCCAATAACTTTCTTTCTTTAACTTTATACTACTAATGTGTCTGTTCGCCTTTTCGGTATCTTCCTCACATGTTTTCATTTCTTCAGCTTTACTATTCTCAATATCTTTATCAAGTAATCCTAACTGTTCAAGAATATTCTCTGATGTTATATTTCCTTTTCTCTTGTTTCCTTATTCCTTATTTTCATCATAATGTCTCTTTTTCTTTCCATTTCTTCACGTTTAAGGTCCTGTTCGTATGAAAATCGATCTCATACTGCGTAACCTCGAACCACCGAGCCATCGATCTGTAGATTACAAGTCTATAGCTCTACCGACTGCGCTAGCCGGACTATTGTATATCTTGTTATCGGATATCGTTTTAATTACAGGTCAAGAAAAGCGAGGGGTTAAGAAACAGGACAGGTGTTAGCGTTTAAATTTCTCTCGAGCATAGGGGGCTGGAATTTATTTTATTTTCTGACAGCTATCAACCAAAGTCCGATTGCATTGCCAAACAAATAATACAAATTAACCACTTTGGCATGTAGACGTAGCTAAGAAATAGCTCTATCAATAAACAATAACAACTTTTAGCACAAGGCACTGAAAATCGTATATTTGAGAACTTAAACAGTCTAAAATTGTCATTTTTATTTACTCGACCGAGAAGTCGCAACACGGCGAACCCCCACATTCACGCCCTAAACATGTGACTAGAACGAATAAGCACACACTGAACAACATTGCAATAGGAATAAAGTACATAACAATGAAAATAACTTGATTTCTACCTGTCGAAAGTGTCAGATTAAATAATTTCTTGCATAAATTGTGATGATTTCAAAGTTTGTTCATCAATACAGCCATTAAGATCATCTAGAGATGTTATGTAAAACATCGTTTCATTGGCTATTGAAGTGGACATACTAAACACAACAACGCTACTCTAAGCCTAGCAAAAATTAGTACTGGTTCCCTGTCTGGAAATAATCATTGCGGAGAAGCCAGATTCCACAAACTGGATGATACTAACTTTCATGTAAAAGACAATCAATAATTCACACGCTTTTTAATCAGGTTTGTAAATATATTATTGCTCATTGTCAGTATCAGTTGTGAACGTTTATAAATGTGTTTTTGTCTTGTAATAATAGTATGGTTAAAATAATTAATTCTTCAAATGATTGTCGAACACGTCCAACACATTCTATTACCTTTGGTGATACTTGGTTATGCGTGGGGAATGGAAAAGCACGTGTCAATGTTTACAATGTTTACAAAACATACTTAAGCCCGGCATTCACGATCATACCGTATTACTTACCGGGCCCGTACTTCAAATTATTATCCAATAAGAATAAACGTATTATAAGTTGTGAAGGCTTTCAGTCATGTCACAAGTAATGGTCGCCTCCAGTTAAAACGTAAAATCTATTTCGAAAATTAGTTGAAATTATAGATCAGTTGCATGCTGCGCATATGATTACACAGAAAGCTGGCAAAATATCGGTTTATTTATCGATTGCATGCGAAGAAAGGACCGCAGATGCGTTCTATACACATGTGTACGGCGTGAATGTAGGTGTTCGCCGTGTTGCGACTTCTAAGCCGAGTAAAAAAAGAGACAATTTTTTAGTGTTTTAAGTTCTTCAAAATAGGATTGTCAATGCCTTATGCTAAACTGTGTTATTGTTTTTGGATAGAACTATGTCTAAGCTATATCTGCATGCCAAAGTTGTTTATTTGTATTATGTTTTGGCGATGCAACTGGACTCTGATTGATGGCTGTCAGAAAATAGAAAATGTTTAGTTGAAACCCTTGTTACTTTTATTATATTATTTTATTTATTTTTTGCATTTTCGGTCTAAACACATTTTATTATACTATCCCAACACCGTTCCAGCCCCCTATGCTCCCGAGTGAAGAAAAAAAACACAAGTCCAATAAAATAGAAATATAGGTTGAAAAGGGTCTAGAAGGGCAACAACGGATGTGGTAGAGATTCACATGTCAAATTTGCACCTTGTGTAACGTTGACATGCCAATAAGTGGAGAATACTAAGTCAGGTACCACAGGTAAACACACATGTTTACCTCTAACACATCAGGGTGAAATCTAGAACACACAAAAAATGTAAAATACTCTGATAAAAGACAAAAACTCTTACCGCTAATAAATCCTTATTAAATCCAAATTAAATTATAGTAATCCTTATCGATATTTATAACACATCACAACACAAGAACACATGGCATATAAAACACAATGCCCAACTGTCACTGATGTTATTCCGGAATTTCAAAACACAATGTTCACGTCGTTCCTCCGACGACGGCGATGGTCCTGCATCAAGGCATCACTCATTCGTCTCAGGGAAGGTATCGGTTGCTGCAGCTGTTACCAATGGGTACCCCAAAAAATGTGTGTAACACGTGTTTTTGTTTCTTTTGTAAACAACAGTTTGAGGTCAGTCTCACTTTTGCGATAAATTAACCAATAGGAATCGTCCACCAGTTTTCGCGGCACAAATATCCTGAAGTGCGTTCAGTTACAGCGAACGTTCGCGAATCGAAGCGAACTTTCGCGAACGTTCGCTATTGAACGCTCGGTTCGCCGCGAACGTTCGCGAACCGAAGCGACCCGTCTCGGGAGGTAGTTCGCTAGCAAAACCAAGATGGCGGACAAGTAAGTTGTTGTTGTTGTTCAGTGTAATTTCAGTGTAACTTCGATATTTTTTCATTATTTTTGGTAGTTTATAAAATGATTTGAATTATAAACATAGTGTATTGTGTTGGTTAAGTACGTTCTGTGTTATTAGCGATTTCCTCCATCAAAATCGTAATCAATTCTCTGGGAGCCGCCATCTTGAAAAGTTCGCGCCGAACTTATCGTTCAATAAGACCGAATCGGAAACGTACGATAATTGGCGAACGTTCGCTGTAACTGAACGCACTACTGGTTTCGCCCAGACGTCGACCAATGAAATCGGAAAGCTACTGTGACGTCATGTGTGTTCTATGCTGTGTGTGTCTAATAATAGCTCAACACACGCGTGTAATCTATTGGTAAACAATAGATATTCACAGTATACTGAACAATCCTGCACATCTCCTTTGTTGGGCGCCCAATGTCATAAGGGTTTTATTTGTTGTATAGGTTCTAAGATGTGGGGAATCAATGACAACTGCAATATATAAAAAATCTCATTTATAGTCGCTGTTAACATTGTAGGTATAAATGGCGGATAGACATAAAACATCATGGGTTTACACATATGTCAAATACAAATGCGCCAAATTACAAATGATCAAAATACGTCTTTACTTACAAATATCTTTACTTACAAATCTTACATTTCTAAAAGATATACATTCATTTAAAACAATAACTTCTTTATCTAGGACAATAATCTAGAAACTCAGAACATACCTGCACTATATAATAAATCTCATTTATAATCGCTGTTTACATTGTAGGTATTAATGGCGGATAGACATAAAGCATCATGGGAAGATTCAAGGGCGATCACTCGATATACTGTTAATGATACGGTATACGTGTACATATGTAAAGAGTAATTTCGTCCTATCACATTGAAATGCGCCTTATCAGTGGATAAATCTCAAGTTAATTATGGCAGACACAGTATGGTATCAGATAAGAGATTATCCCTCTCCCAATTACATCAACTTTGCATCCTAAGCATTTAACATTCATCTGTATTCTGATTCTCAATCTTCCTTTGTGTAAATCAGAATACATTGTTATATTATTATGAATAAATTAGTAAATATAATTTTGGGGTTATCCTTTGGAGATAAAACCATTAAAGAAAGCTTAAAAAAGTGCTTCAGCGTAATAAGTTGAGAAAGGATTTATTTAATTGATAATTTAATATCTAATTTAATTTATAAATTTAGTTTTAATACACGGCTCCTTTAATACTATGAATCAGAATTTAATTTTAATAAAGTGATCAACGAATATTAATTCTTAGATTTTTTTTTGAGAAAAGTGCTTGTTAACTCAATATAGAATAGATATCTGTGGAAGGTAACAAGTAAGGTGTCTTAGCTGAATTGATTACTATAATATTACTATGATATTTTCTTTTTTGAATTATCAGATCACCAGAAAGCTGCTGAAGCATCCAAACTGCTGTGACATATGCAGGCTGACAAGGAGGTGTCCATCAACAAGAACAACAAGAACTTATTTAATGTGCTGTTATTAAATAAACTTGTTAAATGTGCTGTTACTACATGAACTTATTAAATGTGCTGTTATTAAATCAACTTATTAAACATACTGTAAAATGCTTAGTTGTTTGTATTATTTAAGCATTATCGTGTTTGCCCCAATGTGTCCCCTAGTTTGGCGACAACTCTTTGACTGTGGCGAAAGTAAGTGTCGTCAACTTTGTTAAGGCCATAGGGAGCCCTGATTCACTTGTACTATACGTTATTAAGAGGACATACCTTTCAAGTTGAGATTATGCTTATTTACAACATGCCCACGGAAACCAGATATACTTTTCATTAACTTGTTGCATGCTGGGCACTCATTCACAACTGTCTTAGTATTGTCCTCCATAAATTAACTATCGCAATGTTCATCGTAATCGATATAATCCACTAGAAGTAAATCCAGATTTAAATCCTCGTCATCCCACGACACAAAATTCGTCTTAGACATAGTGAAGACACAAAGAAAAGCGACTGTGGCATACTGACTGATTGGTTTATTTACCCTCGGAGCTTCGGTTAAAAACCATTCTCCGAGCACTCTGCTTAACATAAAAACTCTGCTGTAAAAAAGGCAGTGGTCAGCCCGATTGTACTGGGCTGAACCATATAAACATAGGGACTTTGCAGAGTGGGTGCGGTGCTTGAATAAAAATCTAATTATTTAAAAATATCTTTGCATGATTATATACTGTCAGAAAACGCGTTATAAACGCATAGAAGAGAAAAAACTCGACGGTGAAAAAAACTATGTTTTCCTAACTTCATGGAATAAGAGGCTTTACCATTGGTTGACAGTAGTTTTAAAGCATGGCTCCGATTGGCCGAAATTGCTTAGTTAAAAAGACAAGTAGGTCAATCCGTTTTCCGATGCAAAATTGAATTTCGCATCTGAAAACGGCTTGGCCTACATACAAGGGCGTTGACAATATAAGCCGACGCCGATTGGCCCAATATAAATATCGGCCAATCAGCGCCAACTCATATTGTCAACGCCCTTGCATGTTTGGACAATGGAAAGAAACACATGTCATACACTAAATCAATAAAATGTTACTATTATAATTATTATTACTATTACTGTTACTATTGTTATTATTATTATAACTACTATTATTTTTACTTTATTGTTATGTGTATTATGTATATGTTATTGTTCTATTGCTTATTTTGAGTATTTGCTGTTGTTTGTAATTAAAAAATAGATAGAAAGAGAGAGAGATAGCCCAATATTTATAGGAAATGATGTTGGAAACACATACTATTGTGTGAGGCATCATCATAATTAGACCCAGTATTCAGCATATGCTGGGCTGGGTTTTCTGGGGGTCTTTGAACTTTGTGATCTGTATTAAAGATGTTGTTTCTACATGGAGTTACTATTAACTATACTATAGACTATACAAGAAAAAGTAAAACGGGTTGGTACTTTGTTTGAAATAAACAGAAAAATGAGTATTTTTAGAGACCAAACAGTTCACAAAGTGGGACAACATTGCTACTTTAGGTTCATTAACACAAAGTGACCTATTTTTCTAATCAATGAGTAAATGTACTATAGATTAGATGAGAAAAAATTAAACGGGTGGATATTTTGTTTGAAATAAACAGAAAGATGAGTGTTTTAGAGACTAACCAGATCACAAAGTGGTTCAACATTGCTTCTATGGGTTCATCAACATAGAATGACCTATTTGTCTAATCAAAAAATGGAGTGATTCTAAGAGTCACTTTGATGTAAAGAATGACAAAAAAAAGGAGAAAAGGTACAAAATGGTAGAAATTAATTGGTTTAGAAGCTGCAGCTTACTTAAATGACTCTATATTAGGAATGGATTTCACATTAATGTGAAATTATGTTATAATACAGTATTTTAATTGGATTGTGGAGTATAGTTGGGTGTGTTAGCTAATGTTGAACTCTTGACCCTGTCTGTGAAGAACTTTATAGGATATTGGGCTAATTGAGAAGAGATGACCTTCCAGGGCGGCGTTATGACAATATATAAAAGGAAGGTTAAAAATAATATTTACAAGATAGGTGTAATGAATAATTGGTCGCCAAACGGACACCTTTATAGGGCCACATAAAAATTAATCAGTAAAACAATGTAATGTACAGTTAAGAAAAGACAAAATAATAGAATTAATACACGAGTGTAACTTATAAACATTATATACAACACTACGTGTATTCATTCTTAGTTAAGACAGCATGTTGCCACCCTGGGGGTTTAAAACAAGGGATTTTTGGTAGTGTAGGCAGGGAATAGCCACCAGAGGTAAACAGAAAGATATGAAAGGGAGATAATTTAAAGGTTTTGAGATTGTATGGTAGTCGCATCCCCTGGACCAGTTTGAGTGCACAGTTTGGATTTTATTTAAAAGTACAAAAGCACATGGAAATTAAGAAATTAAGACAATATGATGGTTGTAGTACTGAAATAATCCAGTAAAATAGGAGAATGGGCTAAAAGGTTCAAATTATACCATAGTACATGGTATAAAAACCTACAAANTGTTTCCTGCGCAAGTCAAGAGGCAGCACACCGGCCTCCTCTTCTAGCAGTGCACCCGGTGTACAGTTTAAGGCCCTCAGAGCTATCCTAAGGGCTTTGTGTTGAATGGCATCAACCATTTTTAGGGCGTTTGGCGTAGCACATGCATAGATTTGGGCCCCATAATCTAGCTTTGGACGTATAAGGGACTTGTAGAGAGTTAAGAGGCTATTTTTATCTGATCCGAAACCTGTGCCTCTTAACATTCTCATTAAATTTAAGTCCCTTTCGCACCTTTCTGCCAAATATTTGAAGTGGTGAATGAAATTTAACTGTTTATCTAGGTACATACCTAGAAATTTCACCACTTTTTCAAAGATAATTTTGGTGCCGCCTAAATTTAGGTCCAAAGAGTGCTGTTTTTTGTCGCCAAATAGTACTCCTACTGTTTTGGTGGGAGAAATTTTGAATCCCCATTCTATTGCCCATTTCCATATAGAGTCTAAGCCTGCTTGAGCCCTCTTTTGCAGGTGTGACATGTTAGACCCCTTTAACCAAGTGCCTGAATCATCAGCAAACTGGGAGATAACCATTCCTGAGTCTTTTACGGCATCAGGTAGGCCATTGACGATGAGGGAGAACAGAGTCGGGGATATTACGGACCCCTGAGGGGTGCCGCGGTCAGTTATGGCTACCTCTGATAGCTCCCCATCGACCTTGACCTGGATTTTACGACCCTCTAGGAAAGCTCTGAGGTAGTGGAAACAGTATCCAGTGATTCCATAGTCAGCTAGCTTTTTTAATATGCCAAATGTCCATGTTAAATCAAAGGCAGCCTGAAGGTCCAAAAAAATTGCAAGTAATGATTGCCCTTGATTTTTTGCAGAAAGAATGTCATGTTGTAATCTAGCTAGCTGATCTAGAGTAGAGCGCCCCTTCCTAAAGCCAGACTGGAAGGGGTTAAGTATGTTTCTAGATTCTAATAAGTGCTCTACTCTATTTTTTACCATTATTTCTAGTAATTTGCCTGCGTGAGAACTTAAGCTTATAGGTCGATATGAATTTGGGTCGTTTTTGTCTTTACCCGGTTTAGGAATAGGAATCACTGTGGCCTGCATCCACTCGGGTGGTACCGTGCCTGTCTTATACACCTGATTGAAAAGGTTAAGCCATATATTAAGAGTTATGGCCGGCATATTTTTAAACATTAAATATGATATTTTATCAGGTCCCGTGGCAGTATTGCTCATGGTGTTAATGGCGCTATATAATTCTGTAAGAGAAAAAGGTAAATTGAGAGGCGTGCTGTTGTCCCCAGGCTCATTTAAAATGTTATTGTGCTCCGTCTCAAACCGCTTTTGATAGTTCAATGTTTCAAGGGGAAGGTTTGAGTCACTGGAGACAGATTGGAAATGCTGTACCAAAAATTGAGCCTTTTCCCTTGGGGTAGTGGCAATTTCGCCTTTGCTTTTAAGTAGAGGCATAGGAGTAAATGAGTTTCCTTTAAATCTGCTGATCTTTTGCCAAAAGCCCTTAGTGTTTTTCTTATTAATAATTGCTGAGTCGCAGAATTCTTTCCAATTTTGAGTTTTTGTTTCCAAAATGATCCGCTTTGCATGGTTTTCGAGGGACCTATAATTAAGGAGATTATGCTCAGCGGGGTTCTTTTTTAGTAATTTTAATGCTTTTTTCCTGTCCTGTACCGCTTTGGAGCACGCCTCATTTCACCACGGAACCCTATTTCTGGTCTTAATCTTGCCGGAGGAGACCGGTATGCTACTTTCCGCTATTGACAGTATCTTATTGGTTAATGAGGTACAAAATTTATTAGGGTCCTGGGAGTGAAAATGTTGCCCCTAGAGTGGTGAGGTTGTTTTATAGATTTGACCTAGTGACCTAGTTTGAAGAAGAAAGTGCCCCAGATTCGAAATTGTCCAAAGTATTGTCAAGATTAACATTCTAGTATTGCCAAAATGAACATTCTAACCATGTTTTATCAAGATTGATACATAAATATGGCCTGACTGATTGGTTTGTTTACCCTCGGAAGCTTCGGTTATAAAAACCATTGTCCGAGCACTCTGCTCAACATCAATACTCTGCTGTAAAAAGGCAGTGGTCAGCCCGATTTTACTGGGCTGAACCATATATACATAGGGACTTAGCAGAGTGGGTGCGGTGCTTTAATAAAAAATATAATTATTTAAAAATATCTTTACATAAGGTTAGAAAACGCGTTATAAACGCTAAAATAACTCAAAAGGGAAAAATCTATGCTTGCCTAACAATGCGGAGATAGCAGCTTTACCATTGGCT
This sequence comes from Dreissena rostriformis, assembly GCA_007657795.1. NCBI lineage: Eukaryota > Metazoa > Mollusca > Bivalvia > Myida > Dreissenidae > Dreissena > Dreissena rostriformis. The sequence goes on along the minus strand of VMBQ01004071.1, from coordinate 63,130 downwards.
AATAGCATTTTTAAAACATGGCTCTGATTGGCCGAAAACGCTTAATTAAAAAGACAAGAAGGTCAATCCGTTTTCTGACTCAAAATTCAATTTCGTATTGGAAAACGGCTTGACCTACATAGAAGGGCGTTGACAATATAAGCCGACGCCAATTGGTCTAATATAAATATCAACCAATGAGCGTCAACTCATATTGTCAACGCCCCTCTATGTATGGACAATGGAAAGAAACACATGTCTTACACTATATTAATAAAATATTATTATTATTATTATTTAAATATGGCCTCTACTGTGGAAACAAGCATTTTATAAGATTTGACCTGGTGACCTAGTTTTATGGCGTGCGTGATCCAGATTTGATCTCAGTGTACAACATGTCAAGATAAACATTCTGACCTAGTTTTATCAAGATTGAGTCAGAAATATATATTTATTTTTTTTAAGATTTGACCAGATGACCCGATTTTTCTACGCATATGACCCAGATCCAAAGTCCAAGCCTAGAAAATGTCAAGATTAACACAACAACCAAGTTTAATAAAGAACGAGTCATAAATGTTTTTCCTTAGTGGTTACAAGGTTTTTCTACCTATGATCAAGTTTATGGACACATCTGACCAATTATTGAAGTTTACCTTGTTATTATTCAAATAAAAATTCTGAGACAATTTCATCAAGAGATTGGGTCATAAATGTGGCCTCTAGAGTGGTAATAAGGTTTATCAAAGATTTAACTAGATAACATTGTTTTTTGACGCACGTTACCCAGATTCAAACTTGGCCCAGATATTGTCAAGATAAACATTTTGACCAAGTTTTATCAAGAAATATGGTCTCCAGAGTTGTAACAAGATTATTCTAACATATGACCTGGTGACCTAGTTTTTGGACACAAGTTAACTAGATACAGACTAGGCCTAGAATAAGTCAAGATAAACATTTGATCCCTGTTTCATTAAGATTGGGTCATAAATGTGGCCTCAAGAGTTGTAACAAGGTTTTCTAACATTTTTTATGCTGACCTAGTGTCTGATGCATGTGAACCAGATTCAAACTGTGCCTATATATGTCTTTATAAATATTCGGACCAAGTTTCATCAAGATTAAGTAATAAACTAGAGCTTTGTCACTGACGTGACGTATACCCCCCACATGCTGCATTGACACAGAATATTTTGCATGCTGTCTCACAAAACAAGAGAAGCTTATTTATAGCAATTTTTAAGAATTATTATGCCATTATCATTTATGGCCATTTTGACCTTTGAAATCTTGAATTCTTTGGCATGATACGCCATCCAATGCCTGTGAACAAAACTAATGCGGAGAGTAATATTAAAATCTCACAATGAATGACATAGTTATGGCCCAGACAAGCTTTTTTAGGGCCATTTTTGACCTTTGAACTCAAAGTGTGAACTTGACCTTGGAGAAATCGACGTAATTTTATCTCGCAACACACCGTCCAATGATGGTGAGCAAATGTGCCAAATGATTTCAAAATCCCACAATGAACGATATAGTAATGGCCCGGACAAGCTCATTTATGGCTATTTTTTACCTTTGAACTCATGTGTGACCTTGACCTTTGAGATATTGACGTAATTCTTTCGCGCGACACACCGTCCAATGATGGTGAACAAATGTGCCAATTGATTTCAAAACCTCACAATGAACAACATAGCTATGGCCCGGACAAGCTCATTTATGGCCATTTTTGACCTTTGACCTCAAAGTGTGACCTTGACCTTGGAGATATTGACGTAATTCTTTCGCGCGACACACCGTCCAATGATGGTGAACATATGTGCCAAATGATTTCAAAATCCCTTGATGAACGACATAGTTATGGCCCGGACAAGCTCATTTATGGCCATTTTTGACCTTTGACCTCAAAGTGTGACCTTGACCTTGGAGATATTGACGTAATTCTTTCGCGCGACACACCGTCCAATGATGGTGAACATATGTGCCAAATGATTTCAAAATCCCTTGATGAACGACATAGTTATGGCCCGGACAAGCTCATTTATGGCCATTTTTGACCTTTGACCTCAAAGTGTGACCTTGACCTTGGAGATATTGACGTAATTCTTTCGCGCGACACACCGTCCAATGATGGTGAACATATGTGCCAAATGATTTCAAAATCCCTTGATGAACGACATAGTTATGGCCCGGACAAGCTCATTTATGGCCATTTTTGACCTTTGACCTCAAAGTGTGACCTTGACCTTGGAGATATTGACGTAATTCTTTCGCGCGACACACCGTCCAATGATGGTGAACATATGTGCCAAATGATTTCAAAATCCCTTGATGAACGACATAGTTATGGCCCGGACAAGCTCATTTATGGCCATTTTTGACCTTTGACCTCAAAGTGTGACCTTGACCTTGGAGATATTGACGTAATTCTTTCGCGCGACACACCGTCCAATGATGGTGAACATATGTGCCAAATGATTTCAAAATCCCTTGATGAACGACATAGTTATGGCCCGGACAAGCTCATTTATGGCCATTTTTGACCTTTGACCTCAAAGTGTGACCTTGACCTTGGAGATATTGACGTAATTCTTTCGCGCGACACACCGTCCAATGATGGTGAACATATGTGCCAAATGATTTCAAAATCCCTTGATGAACGACATAGTTATGGCCCGGACAAGCTCATTTATGGCCATTTTTGACCTTTGACCTCAAAGTGTGACCTTGACCTTGGAGATATTGACGTAATTCTTTCGCGCGACACACTGTCCAATGATGGTGAACTAATGTGCCAAATAATTTTAAAATCCCTTGATAGATGACATAGTTATGGCCTGGACAAGCTAATTTTCGGGACAGACCGACAGACAGACCGACCGACAAAGTGACTCCTATATAGCCCCCATTACTAGTAATGGGGGTATAAATTCATACATGCCAGACGTATAATAAGGTATCTAAAGTGGTTACAAGGTTTTTCTAAGATTTGACAAGGTGACCTAGTTTTTAGACACACATGACCCAGATTCGAACTCAGCCTAGATATTGTTGAGATAAACATTCTGATCAAGTTTTATCAAGATTGGATGAAAAAAAAGGCCTCTAAATTGGTAATGAGCTAAAAGTTGACAACGCACATCGCACGCTGCAGGACATAGGGTTATCACAATTGCTTACCTTGAGCACTTTATGGTCAAGTGAGCTAAAAACTTTTTTAATTGGTCTGAGCAAGTTACATAATGATTCTGTCAAACATGTAACTTCTAAAATGTCAAAATGGTTTTACTATAGCCATTTACATAACCCCTACCTATGACCATGCGTTTAAATGGAACAGAACCATTTTGAAGATTAGCGGAGATATTGTTATTACAAAATTAATTGTCACAGCAAGTTTCTAGAGAATTGTCCCGTCAGTGTTTCAACAGACCGAAAACCTTTTAAACTCTGCTGATAAATTATTAAAATTAAAACATATGTTCGAATCCAGTTTCATGTTGATTAGGCAAACATTTTAATTTTAGAGTGGTCCCAAGGATTCACTATAGTCGTATAAAGATAACTGATGTGCTGCGTAGCAAAACAAATTTGGTCCATTACGAATATTAAGCTACTTAAACATGAACAGATCTACGTTTCTTTTATAATTTTCTCGTCAGTAGGGCCATCTGCCGGTACATAAAATGTATCATGTGTCTGAAATATTTGTACTCGCAACAGGCGATCGCGGTGGTGCTACCGGTAGTTTCAAACACTGACATGCTGTATGTAGTATGTATAACAATAGGAAATATATTTTTAACTGTGAAGCACATGCTAGATTCAAGACTAATTTACACAATGGAAATTTATTAAAATAACAATTTTAATAACAAATAAAAATTTAACAATTATACAAAAAACTTGATAGCAGTTATATGTGTACAATGATTAAACTGTTGAACTGTTACTTTGAAACTTTATAATTACCAAAAAATAAATGTAATATCAGTCTATACATGTAAATAGAAACAAACATGAGGTTCCTATTAAGTTACTAAAATACAGTGCTTTCCACAGGTTTATTTTCAGACTCCCTGGGGCTATTAGGGGAGGGTCATTCTTCCCTTGATTGATTTCTGTTCATTTAACATCATAATTATTAAATATGATGTTAAATGAACAGAAATTAAAATTATCATTTTATGTTATTTGTTGCGTTATGAATCTAAAAGAAAAATAGAAATCGTGATTGAACACAATAAATTTTTAATTTGTTTTTCAGTTTAATCCCAAATAAAAGCAACTTAGTTTATAGCTTATTAAGCTTGAAGAAGAGATAAAATATTATAAATAAATTCAGATCATGAATTGAATAGTTTTGTTTGAGAAAATCACCAAAATGATGTCCATTCCCAGTTTGATGTTTTATAACAAATTCACATAATACAGTGTTTTGATATCTTATATAGTTTCTAAGATATAGCCCTGAAAAGTTTGTGACAGGCCTTTTGCAGGGGATAAAAATACTGACAAAATAATGGTTTTTACTAGACATTTGATTTTTGCATGTGCTAATATATCAAGTTCAATTATCGATTCACAACCTTACATGTTGCGTTTTGTTCTCACAATTGAGCAATTATGGGTTTGTTTGAAGTAACATCAACTTGTCAAAAGCAGAGATAACGAAAGCTTGCAAAATCATGTCAGCAATATCAATTTAATCTCTCACAACTTCAGAAGTCAACATAAACTGATAACATATTTTATTTTAAGCGCATTTGGGTATATAAAATGGTTAATTGGCACCATAAGTTAACAATCCCCAGACTATGAAAGTAATTGTAACCTAGCAACAAATCGATCATTGGGACAACAGCCATTTGCAAACTTTGCATAATGATCGCTAGAATGGCTAGTTGCAGTTTATGAAAAATACACTGATTGAAAAATGTCAAACACCCCATGATTTCAAAATTCAAATGCCCGGGCAGAAACTGTTAAATAGCCTGTGGAAAACACTGAGGTACCGTCTCTTTGTACCATTTTCCAGAAAACTAAATTTTTCTGTCAATAAAAATCATTTTTTATGTAAATTTAAGGAGTGATGAATATACAGATGTTGATAAATTGACTTTTAAATTGAGTCTGACCGCAATTTGTGTTTGTCCAAACTTTCACTGGTCTTAACCAAAGTGTTTCTGAAGTCAATATATTTTTGCAAATAGTTGATAACACATCGTTGGCATTAATGATTTCAAATATTCATGACAAAAGTCATTGTTATTTAAATCTAAGCAATTGGCTAAAGCCAACAAGTATAGATAATCCAATCGCAACAAGAACAACATCACTTTTGCTTAAATTCATTTTTTTCTTCACTGGCTCTGTAGTCTGATTGGTAGTACTTGGTTCACTGTACCACTTATTACTGTTTTTTGTGGCTTGTATGTCTTCATCAAATGGTATTCCATGCTCTCTTGAATATTCTTCTTTTGTGTAGCTAGTAAAAGCTTTACGGCTACGTAATTCACTTTCACGCCTTGTTGCATATCCATAATGCTCCTTCATCCATTGTTCATAATTGTGATGTTCAGGCTTCATTTTTTGAGGTGGGCCTTTGGTAGAAAAATTGGAAACATGATGATGCTTTGCAGTGCCTCTGTGTAGGCCACCATGAACATGACCTTTTCTAGAATCATCATACTGCTGTCGAAGCCTTGTATTTGCCAGTATCTCATAAGCTTCAGTCAGTTCATGAAATTTTCTCACTGCTTCTGGAGTTTGGTTTAAATCTGGGTGGTACACTTTTGAAAGTCGGTAATACGCTTGCTTCACCTTTGATGGCCCACATGATGGTGTGACACCCAGGGTTACATAATAATTTTTTTTAGGATCAACTTTAACGGTTCTTCGGACAGTTGTTGTTGAAAAGCAACGTCTCAATTGTGTATGCGTGTTTTCCCTAGAAATCCCATTTCCACAGTCACCAAGTGTTTGACATTTGAAAATGGTGTGACCTTCATGCCAGGCTGGAACACTTGCATGTGTCGAAACATAAACATTTCTTTGCTGTTCACCATTCGAAAGCTCAGGACAAGACGCTGGCGATACCAGTTTTAAAGTCCTAGAACCAAGAAACCCTTGTTTTCCCGCTAACATGACAGTTGTTTTCTCTTGGACGAAAAATATGATTTCCAACCTAACTCCCGATTACATAATCGCAATATCGAATTATTTAAACTGTCAAAATAACCCGAAATGAAAGTATATTTGTTGATGAACTTTATTTTAGTTTACTTTTTTCCAGCTAATTCGATATAAAAATGCATATCTTATTTGCAAAACGACTAAGAAAATTCGAATATTTCAGAAATATTAATTGTGACCACTTCCGGGTTCGGTAGTTTGTTAACGAATGAAAACAACAACAACAAACAAGCACAACAAGCATGGCCGCAGGTCGTCCGGAAAGACAAGCTCCTCCTGAAATTGTATGCAATCAGCACATAATAAATTATATTTTATATTTATTATAAGAGCTGTATGTGTTTTGAATTATTTAAATAATTAGTCGCCTGATTCAGAGAACTTTTTGACTTCGGAAAAAACATATTGGCAAATAAAAAAAAAGACAAGAAATTGTCTAAGACCTTAACTTCCCTGGTATTGTGTCTTTCCCAAAAAAAGAAGAATTTGAAGAAACCATCACCAAAAGATCATTTAACAATAGTACTTACTTAGTACAGTCAAGTTACCATTACCAGATCATTACCCATAGCGGATCACTTAGATGTTCAAGTCTGCGTATCGCGATTAATAGTTGACATTTTTAGATGATATTTTGCACACAGCATCTTCAAGGCCTGTTCTTTAAAATGCATTGAATGAGTCGCTAACAGAGCTTTTCTTTGTCAAACATTTCGGTATGTTTTGCTGACATGTATATACTACTTTGTTGACTTCTGTCTCGTTTCCAAATCGAGGTTGAACATTTTTTGAGGCCACATTCTATAACTCTGTTGGAAAGTTAGAAGTTTACGCATTAAGTTAAAGGCCATTTAGTAGTCTTTCTGTCTGCAAACATCCATTTCAGTTTTGATTCGTGTTTAAAATTTTGCAACACCTTAAATGAAATGAAGAATAAGGGCAATAACGGATCAAGCGTGATTATATGCATATTGATAATATATTATATTAAAATATATGCAAATCGTGTTGATTCTTACAATAAATGATCTCAATCTTAATGTTTTATTTATGTTCAATGTTCAATATCGATAATTATCCCCACACTTTTTGAAAAAAAGGTGGGGATATTGTGGTTATCTCCGCCGTCCATCTGTCCGTCCGTCCTGGCCAATATCTGCTCCTACACTATTAGCACTAGAACCTTGAAACTTACACACATGGTAGCGATGAGCATATGTGCGACCCTGCACTATTTGGAATTTTGATCTGACCCCTGGGTCAAAAGTTATGGGGGTTGGGGTGGGGCCGCGTCAGAAATTATCACTCATTTTTTTAGGTTATTTTACATTGACTTCTTCATTTCTACACCGATTCACTTCAAATTGATACTGGACCTCTCTTATGACNGACACACCGTCCAATGATGGTGAACAAATGTGCCAAATGATTTTAAAATCTGACAATGAACGACATAGTTATGGCCCGGACAAGCTTGTTCCGCCCGCCCGCCAGCCAGCCATGCAGCCCGCATTCGCCAATCTAATAACCAGTTTTTTCCTTCGGAAAACCTGGTTAACAAAACTTAATACATCATGTACCAGAGCTCCAGATAAGGGCCGTATTGCCGTAAATACGGCTTTTTAATGAAGCTTTACGCATTTATTTTTATAAACTGGCCGTACAATTACGACTTCAATATCCCTTTTATGCATTTACGAAAAACATCTGGCCGTATCGATACGTCCGCGTTAGCGCGGCAAGATTGGTTGGTCTGTAACCTAACGGTGCTTTTCGTTACTTAAAATTACCGAAAAGTTTGAGACTGGGCTTTGATATGTATGTCTATTCCGTCGCGTCCTTTTCGATACTCGTAAACCTGTCAAAAACAATATGGCTTTGCGCAAGGGGAGGCAAGCTAAGCCGCTTTCTGTTCAAAAAAACACTTTATTAGGCTACATAAGGTCGTCTAACCATCATGAAATCCAATGTGTTAGCTCAGAAAATGACATTGTCGCCCCGATATTGGACAATTTAATTGCATCGGTGGCAAAAAAAGGAAGAAAGCATGATGGGAAACGTATCCAAACCAAAACTGTTGAGGATTGGAAAAAAAATATGATTGGCTCGTTACAGAAAAAATTGAAGGCGTTTTACGGCTAAATTGTACAATTTGCCGCAGTGCTGCTAAGCCTTGTAAATTGAGCACAGTGTGGGCCTATGAAGGTTTGAATTATACAGTATTTTCATAAACAAAAAGTAGTGTACTTTTAAATAGGTACAGTCAACTCGCCAATATCGAGTANATTGGAACCAAGCACCGTTAACTGTACTCCAGGTGATGAAAGGGCAAATGCTGTAGCAAGTCTAGGTCAGTTTTATGGGTATGAAAAGGAGGTAGTTGTGATTGAAGGTGACATCAACAACTTAGTTGAAGATAGAAGAGTCATCCCCCCTCTTCTCAATCCTGAAAAACTTAAAAGTGAGTGGCCCAGACTGGAAGGAATGATTGAAGGGGCATATAGGTCTTATAGTACACAGAAACTTTGTAAGAAAATTATCCTCCATCATAGAATGTTAATGCCAAATTTTGCTATTTTAGCATCTATTGCACTTGTTATGGCAGTGTCTAGCGTAGAATGCGAACGTACTTTTAGTGCCGAGAATAGACTTAAGGTAAAATACAGAGCTTCTTTAAGTACAGATAAACTTGATGTTCTTCTTAAAATCAGTATGCTTGGACCACAGCTGCAGCAGTTTGATCCAGTGCCAGCAGTGAAAAAATGGTTAAGTGACAAGAAAAGGAGAAAGAAAAGACTTTGTGAAGCATATAAACCATGGAAAAAGGCTAAAACATGTTAATATCAGATTGACTGTATTACAGTTGAAGTGTTTGCTTAAGCTTTTCTGACAGTGATATTAGTGTTCTATTACTTAGTTTACGTGTTGGCTTGTGTTTTTGTCAATAAAAATGAAGAAATAGTATTTAGTTATGAGTTTTAATGTGTTTTGTATTTGCATCATAATTAAAGAAGCTAAATATGTTTATTATAATTGTTGCAAATGTTTCTGAAAAGTCAGTTATACACCCTTCAATATCCAAGAACACAGGTAGTACAGTACTACCTGTATTTTTGGATATGGTAGTACAGGTACTAATTGATTTTCAGCGTTACTCCTTTTCTTTCTGTCAGTGGCAGTACCGGTACTAATTTCACAAATCCTTATCTGGAGCTCTGATGCATGGCCCCATTACCAACCCTGGGGCGCCCTGCCCACATAGGTCACACCCACCCAAAATTGCCTTTACTATAACTTCTTCATTTCTACACCAATTAACTTCTAATTGATACTGAACTTCTCTTATGACAATATGGTCAATCTTATGTTCTGGTCAGATGATTTTTCACAGAGTTATGGCCCTTTGAAATTTTCCATTGTACATATAGTGCAATTTTTGTCCGAGCTATTTCTCAGCAACTTAGGACGGGAATTCAATGAAACTTGATGGGAAGCTTCACTACCAACAGGAGCTGTGCATATTATCAGCCGGTTATGGACCGATGATTTTTCACAGAGTTACGGCCCTTTGAAATTTTCCATTGTACATATAGTGCAATTCTTGTCCGAGCTATATCTCAGCAACTTATTACAGGAATTCAACGAAACTGTATGGGAAGCTTCACTACCAACAGGAGATGTGAATATTATCAGCGGGTTATGGTCGGATGATTTTTCACAGAGTTATGGCCCTTTTTTATTTTTTATAAACTGTACATATAGTGCAATTCTTGTCTGGGCTATTTCTCCCCAACTACTGACTGGAATTCAATGAAGCTTTATGGGAAGCTTAACTTTCTTGAGGAGATATGCGCATGTTATTAGTGGGTTCTGGTTAGATGATTTATTTAGAGAGTTATGGCCCTTTGAAATTTTTAAGTTGCTAAACCATCCATCGTATTATTTTGTCCAAAGTTATGCCCCTCAAGACGTCTCCTTTTATCTGAATATATAGTGCAATATTGTGACAAAAAAAATCTTTGGGGAGCATCACCCGTCTCCGATGGTTTCTTGTTATCTATAGCGCTGGTCACTTGCATCTACAAACTCGGTCGCCATTTAAAATATTGGTAAGACTAATTTGGGCCCCATTCTCGGTCAGCTGCTTGAGCCTGCATGTCGCGACCGGGGCGAGATTCACCCGCAGAAGATTTTCTTGAAGACAGGTTGGATAGGGGAAATTCTGCAGGCGGCTCTGCTAATCAAGCAGGTACCGTCATCCCTCGAGCCGGACGTCCTCTCCCACTAACTTCGCTGTCTCCCAGAACACGATGATCAGGGCCCCAAGGGGAATGCTTTTATTGTCCGTAGGAGATGAAGATATAGTGGTTTAGGGGTTGCCTCTACAATCACCAGGAGTGGGACGGGACTTTGCTGACTCCCTGAACTTGATTATCGGGAGCAGCGGGGCAGCAGAGTTGGCAGCATAGAGGACGGACGGGGCTGACCTGGTGCAGGGATGCAGTCCAGGACTTTGAGGGGGGGACTATGAATACAATGGAGTGTCCCAGGACAGCGGTAGTCCGACGCTTAACGTGCTGGGGAAACCGTTCTAAGGATCGGCAGGTCGCGAGGAACAGGAAGATCATTTGTCAAATTGTCAGAATAATCTTGTCCTTTTAAGGGCAACCAGACATGAATTGTCTTTATATTGTCTACCAGTGCACATTAAGGGTCTCATTGGCCACCGTGCACTGGTCTTTTTGGATCAAAATTATTTCTTTTACGAATACCCTGACAGCCGGGGTAAATTTGACCTACTTGGGCTCAAAATTAAATATTTTCCTCTGAAAGGTCACAGGGGCAGGTCAGCACATAAGGTAGTCGTGACGACTAAGCAATGACCTGTGAATAAACTGTGACATACACACATTTGGGCCACATTTGTGAATCAACCTTGATTAAACTTGGTTTGAATGTTTATCTTGACAATATGAAGGCCATGTTTGAATTTGGGTCAAGTGTGGTCAGAAGCTACATGTAGATCGCCTGTTCAAGTCTTAAGCAATCGGTGTTCGTTAACTCAGATGAGTTCTTAAGGGCCCCCATTGCCCTCTTTTTTTTACACTAATTAGCTTTAGCAATTTAACATATTTGCTGCACAAAATTGAGTAACTCTTAATTTTGTACACATCATATTAGTTAAATTTATACAACATGACATTTTTTTTACAGTTCTACAATGAAGAAGAAGCAAGAAAATATACATCTAAGTAAGACTGTTATTTTTCTGTAATACCTTTTGTATTATTACTTCTTTCAAAATCATAGTTTTCTAACAGTGTATGTATAAAGATTATAAGTTACTTGATACGTGCAAATATATGTCTTTATTAACCACTTGCTAAAAGCTATGGTAAACAAACAATACATTATTTATTCAATGCTTTTAAAAAGGCATTAGTTCTAATGAACTGAAATGATTTTTATTGCTCTCACAACTTCAGATTTATTTATGTAAATGTTAAAAAAAGTTTGATTGAAATGACATTTACCTTATTTCAGTGTGTTCTTGTTGTTGCCTCAAAAATGTCATTCCTACATCATACAGCTCCCGAATGATAGAAATACAGAGTCAGTTGTCAGAGAGGGCTCTAGAATTGCTGGCCCTACCTGAAGACACGCCATGCTTCATTCTTGATGTTGGGTAGGTATGGAGACTGGAATCTCTATTCTAATGGATGCATGTTCAATATATTAAACTTATTATTATGTAAGTATATTTTGTGTCTTCATGACAACTAATGCATTGAGTCATCAGGCTAAACACTACCTTTCTGTGGAAGTTTTTTGCTCGCCTGAGCACAATGTGCTTTTTAGCTCACCTGAGCACAACGTGCTCATGGTGAGCTATTGTGATCGCCTTTTGTCCGTCGTGCGTCGTGCGGCGTCAATATTTACCTTGTTAACACTCTAGAGGTCACATTTATTGTCCAATCTTCATGAAACTTGGTCAGAACATGTGTCAATAATATCTTGGACGAGTTCGAAAATGGTTCCGGTTTTAACATAGTTCCTTTG
>VMBQ01004071.1:30033-46290 GCA_007657795.1 Dreissena rostriformis | reverse complement strand
TAAAAAACATGGCTGCCAGGGGGCGGGGCAGTTTTCCTTATATGGCTATAGTAAAACCTTGTTAACACTCTAGAAGTCACATTTTTGGTCCAATGCTCATGAAACTTGGTCAGAATATTTGAACTAATAATATCTGGGCTGAGTTCGAAAATGGTTGAGATCCGTTAAAAAACCTGGCCGCAAGGGGGCGTGGCATTTTTCCTTATATGGCTATGTAGTAAAACCTTGTTAACACTCTAGAAGTCACATTTATTATCCAATCTTTATGAAACTTGATCAGAACATTTGTTCTAACAATAGCTCGGGTGAGTTTGAAAATGGTTATGGTTCGTTGAAAAACATGGCCGCCAGGGGGGGTGGGCAGTTGTCCTTATATGGCTTTAGTGAAAACTTGTTGACACTTTATTAGCCACATTTATTGGCCAATCTTCATGAAACTTGGTCAGAACATTTGTCCCAATGAAATTTTGGCAGAGATTGAAACTGGGTCATATGAGCTCAAAAACTAGGTCACAAGGTAAAAATATAAAAAAAAAATGTTAAAAGTCACTTTTTTGGTCCAAAATAATCTTCATGAATCAGCTTGCATTTTTTCAGAATAGTCTAGTTTCTTTGGCTTTCAGGTGAGCGCCTTAGGGCCTGATGGCCCTCTGGTTATTTCCACTATAGAATATATAGTTAATTTGTCTGTGTCTAAACATGTGTTATGAGGGAATCAGTGTCTGTGACGCATTTCTAGTTCTTTCATAAATTTTTGAATTTTCACCAAAATTGATTATCTGAATGTAAGCAGCTATTTTAGTTATAAATGGCATTATTGAACATACATGTAACAAAACAATGGATAATTATTTGCTGGTGTATGAAAGAAAACTTGACATGTGGTTGCTATATACTGTTTATCATGGCAAACTTTCAGCTGTAGCCAATGAGCGAGAAGTGGAAGGTGACTTGTTGCTAGGAGACATGGGTGAAGGGATACCATTCAGGCCAGGAACATTTGATGGAGTTATAAGGTAGTTTTAGTAGATATGCAGCATGATCTTTGTAAACCTGTGTTTTTATGTCCCCCAGTATAGACTGGGGGACATATTGTTTTTGACCTGTCTGTTTGTTGGTTTGTTGGTTTGCGTCAAACTTTAACATTTGCCATAACTTTTGCAATATTGACCATAGCAACATCATATTTGGCATGCATGTGTATCTAATGGAGCTGCACATTTTGAGTGGTGAAAGATCAAGGTCAAATATATCAAGCATTTATATTATAAAGTAGCTAAAAAAAACTGGTTAGTGCTACAGCAAAACAACCCTTTACAACATTTTCCTTCTCTCAAATGCGTATTAAATATACACTGCAATATTAAAGCATTTTCATAGCATGAGTCCATCTAGTTATTGTCCTCTACCGGTTTCACCGGAGGGGACTTATGGTTTGCGCTCTGTGTGTCTGTCCATCAGTCACACTTTTCTGGATCCTGCGATAACTTTAAAAGTTTTTCATATTTTTTCATGAAACTTGAAACATGGATAGATAATAATCTGACAATGGTGGAGCCGGTAGGGGACATCATTGCTTGGCAATTGTCTTGTTAAATTTATTAATTGTTGGGTGAGTGTATAAAGTGGAAAAAATATACTATTTACAAAGATCTGCAAAGAAAGGATACTGCTAATACTAAAATGTAATTGAAATATATATAAAATAGTTCACAAATCTTTCCCTGTGTATTTTTATGTCCCCCAGTCTAGTCTATACTGGGGGACATATTGTTTTTGCCCAGTCTGTTTGTTGGTTTGTTTGCGTCAAACTTTAACATTTGCCATAACTTTTGCAATATTTAAGATAGCAATTTCATATTTGGCATGCATGTGCACATTTTGAGTGGTGAGTGGTGAAAGGTCAAGGTCATCCTTCAAGGTCAAAGGTCAAATTTATGGGTCAAAATTGACTAGAAAGGGGACATAGTGTTTCACAATTACATCTTGTTTGTCATGCATCTGCAACTGTGTAAACAAATTTGAGAGACACTGTTTTAAATATATGAAGAAACATTCTATTTCAGCATATCTGCGCTACAATGGCTGTGCAATGCAGACAAAAAGTACCATCACCCCCCAAAGCGATTGCTGAAGTTCTTCTCTACTTTATATGCATCCATGGTAGCATGGTTATTCTCCTGTTTGAATTTGTTTAAGTTATATCTATTTAAGGTGTAATATTTGCTTTTCCTTAATAATTTGTGTGAATACCTTACCCGCCATAACCACTGTGAAAGTTGTTCGCCTATCGTTTATCTAAAATAAGAAAGAAAATAGAACAGAAGCATGACATCTTTTTTAACAAGTACTTTTACATAATGAGTATCACACTAAACAGTAAATAACTAACGTGAAGTACTCACAAAAACATGTTTATAATGAAGCACTCACAGCCACATGTTTATCATGAAATACTCACAGCCTCATGTTTATCATGAAGTACTCACAGCCACACGTTTATCATGAAGTACTCACAGCCACATGTTTATCATGAAGTACTCACAGCCACATGTTTATCATGAAGCTCTCACAGCCACATGTTTATCTTTCAGGCCAGGGGATCGCGAGCAGTCTTCCAGCTGTATCCAGAAAATAGTTCACAGGTATATCTTGTACACTCTTCATTAATAAAAATTAGCCATCCAAACTAAAACTAAAGAACTGTTTTGTCGATATTTGCAAATAGGCTTTGGTACTATAGCGGGAACCATGTCTATGTTTAGTTCCCACTGATGCTTCAATTCAATCATTCAATGCCAAGGTTTAATAAGGATCCCATGTTCATTTGCCATACAATCTGCCAATTTTTCTACCTGCAGGTTTTCAAAATGTATCTAGGCGGGTATAAGTTGTACCAAATTAACTTTAGAACAGTCACTATTTATTTATCATTATATCATTATCATTTATGAGTCGTACAGTATAATCATCTTTCACTCCAAGCCTGTCCAGTTAGTGCAGTATTTGGTAAACCCACTTCTCATGAATCTAGGCTTCCGAAGTTTTCTTCATACTATGCACACATGAATTTGATTAATTAACCATTATCAGCATATCTGGCAGTTGTACATTTTTAATTTCATGTGCTTTCTGGCTTCTTTCTTTCCCAAAGCACACGACAACACTAGTTTGATTGAAACTGCAATATAATTGTTTTTTAAACTCCACCTGTTGATGTTTTTCTAAAAATCAATAAGGCATGGGTGCTATTTACTCACCTTGGGTCCTGGCATGATGCTTGTTTGGCATCTAAGGACATCACGATCTCACTCCTGGTTCAAAGGGCCCACAAATATTATCAACTTGGTAGGAATCTTGAACATTCCTGGATTTAGATGTTGATTCATATCATGACCATGTTTTACTTTTTTGCAATTACATACCGGTAAGTATAAATTTACATGTATAAACTCTTTTGCATGGTTGTTAATTTCCATCTGAGTGCTAGACTCTTGTTATCGTATTAACTTGTCTGTTTTCAGCTGGAGTTGATAACACAGCAATCAATGAGAGCTGGTTTTACTGGGGGTCTAGTGGTGGACTATCCAAACAGTACAAAGGCCAAAAAGTAAGATGAACTGAAAATGATATCATTTGTATAGTAACTACAACCTTGAACATGTCGTCTCATCAGGACTAGTTTCTCAGAATCAACAATAAAGTCTTCATTTTCAAGTGAATCAGATAAACCAAAACAAACAATTTGATACCAAGATGTATATTACAACTATTAACCCTTTGCATGCTGGGAAATTTGTCGTCTGCTAAAATGTTGTCTGCTAAATTTCTAAAATTAGCATTTCCTTCAATTTTTTTTTCAAAGAATACTATCAGAATAGCAAACAGTTTGGATCCTGATGAGACGCCATGTTCTGTGGCGTCTCATCTGGATCCAAACTGTGTGCAAAGGCC
This sequence comes from Dreissena rostriformis, assembly GCA_007657795.1. Lineage (NCBI taxonomy): Eukaryota > Metazoa > Mollusca > Bivalvia > Myida > Dreissenidae > Dreissena > Dreissena rostriformis. Next base: position 42,336 of record VMBQ01004071.1, on the reverse strand, counting down.
TTCAAAATCCGGTTCCAGCGCTCAAAGGGTTAAGTTCAAGTGCTCAAAACATCATAATTAACATGTTAGACATCATACAACATACAGATTCTCAACAAAAATGCAGAGTTGTAGCTATTATATTGAACTTTTTATTTCAAAATGTGGGCATGTAACTATGATCAACAGGAAGAAGATTACTGTTGTAAAACATCAGGCTACACACAAATTAAAAACGGCCATCGTCCTTATTTTATTCTAAGCTTAACATAATATATTACAAAACAATAAAACAGTAACAGTTTATTCTCTATATATTGTATAGTTGCAATGTTTGTACAATCTGTTGGATAAAGAATTAGTGGAATTAATGTATGGTCCATAGAATTAGTAAAATGAAGCATTATCACATAAAATGCTAACATGTATCTGGTTACATGTCAGGATGTTTCTATGCCTGTTTGCTGGGGGTCAATCACAACAGCTGCCCAAAGGTCTTGGAACGGAAGTTTCTGAATCCAGCCAAACACAGGCAACATTTACGTCAAAAAGGTATGCACATGTGTTTTAACATCATTGTATCTTTTTTGCCTTATTTTATGCTATACCCGATATACATTGAGGTCTTTTAAGGTCCATGAAGGGAGGCAAATAGAAATCGCATCGTCTGTCCATCTGTCGGGCTTAAAGACAATCTCTGTGCAGTATGTACAGAGTAATCGCCCTTTGTTATGTTTCCATGTGCCAAGCTAAGAATTGAATACCAATTCAAAGTATTGTATGGAATGAAATAAAACCTCAGATATTGATAGAGATCATTGTGAATAACTGCACTTGGTACACAGATATTGATAGAGATCATTGTGAATAACTGCACTTGGTACACAGATATTGATAGAGATCATTGTGAATAACTGCACTTGGTACACAGATATTGATAGAGATCATTGTGAATAACTGCACTTGGTACACAGATATTGATAGAGATCATTGTGAATAACTGCACTTGGTACACAGATATTGATAGAGATCATTGTGAATAACTGCACTTGGTACACAGATATTGATAGAGATCATTGTGAATAACTGCACTTGGTACACAGATATTGATAGAGATCATTGTGAATAACTGCACTTGGTACACAGATATTGATAGAGATCATTGTGAATAACTGCACTTGGTACACAGATATTGATAGAGATCATTGTGAATAACTGCACTTGGTACACAGATATTGATAGAGATCATTGTGAATAACTGCACTTGGTACACAGATATTGATAGAGATCATTGTGAATAACTGCACTTGGTACACAGATATTGATAGAGATCATTGTGAATAACTGCACTTGGTACACAGATATTGATAGAGATCATTGTGAATAACTGCACTTGGTACACAGATATTGATAGAGATCATTGTGAATAACTGCACTTGGTACACAGATATTGATAGAGATCATTGTGAATAACTGCACTTGGTACACAGATATTGATAGAGATCATTGTGAATAACTGCACTTGGTACACAGATATTGATAGAGATCATTGTGAATAACTGCACTTGGTACACAGATATTGATAGAGATCATTGTGAATAACTGCACTTGGTACACAGATATTGATAGAGATCATTGTGAATAACTGCACTTGGTACACAGATATTGATAGAGATCATTGTGAATAACTGCACTTGGTACACAGATATTGATAGAGATCATTGTGAATAACTGCACTTGGTACACAGATATTGATAGAGATCATTGTGAATAACTGCACTTGGTACACAGATATTGATAGAGATCATTGTGAATAACTGCACTTGGTACACAGATATTGATAGAGATCATTGTGAATAACTGCACTTGGTACACAGATATTGATAGAGATCATTGTGAATAACTGCACTTGGTACACAGATATTGATAGAGATCATTGTGAATAACTGCACTTGGTACACAGATATTGATAGAGATCATTGTGAATAACTGCACTTGGTACACAGATATTGATAGAGATCATTGTGAATAACTGCACTTGGTACACAGATATTGATAGAGATCATTGTGAATAACTGCACTTGGTACACAGATATTGATAGAGATCATTGTGAATAACTGCACTTGGTACACAGATATTGATAGAGATCATTGTGAATAACTGCACTTGGTACACAGATATTGATAGAGATCATTGTGAATAACTGCACTTGGTACACAGATATTGATAGAGATCATTGTGAATAACTGCACTTGGTACACAGATATTGATAGAGATCATTGTGAATAACTGCACTTGGTACACAGATATTGATAGAGATCATTGTGAATAACTGCACTTGGTACACAGATATTGATAGAGATCATTGTGAATAACTGCACTTGGTACACAGATATTGATAGAGATCATTGTGAATAACTGCACTTGGTACACAGATATTGATAGAGATCATTGTGAATAACTGCACTTGGTACACAGATATTGATAGAGATCATTGTGAATAACTGCACTTGGTACACAGATATTGATAGAGATCATTGTGAATAACTGCACTTGGTACACAGATATTGATAGAGATCATTGTGAATAACTGCACTTGGTACACAGATATTGATAGAGATCATTGTGAATAACTGCACTTGGTACACAGATATTGATAGAGATCATTGTGAATAACTGCACTTGGTACACAGATATTGATAGAGATCATTGTGAATAACTGCACTTGGTACACAGATATTGATAGAGATCATTGTGAATAACTGCACTTGGTACACAGATATTGATAGAGATCATTGTGAATAACTGCACTTGGTACACAGATATTGATAGAGATCATTGTGAATAACTGCACTTGGTACACAGATATTGATAGAGATCATTGTGAATAACTGCACTTGGTACACAGATATTGATAGAGATCATTGTGAATAACTGCACTTGGTACACAGATATTGATAGAGATCATTGTGAATAACTGCACTTGGTACACAGATATTGATAGAGATCATTGTGAATAACTGCACTTGGTACACAGATATTGATAGAGATCATTGTGAATAACTGCACTTGGTACACAGATATTGATAGAGATCATTGTGAATAACTGCACTTGGTACACAGATATTGATAGAGATCATTGTGAATAACTGCACTTGGTACACAGATATTGATAGAGATCATTGTGAATAACTGCACTTGGTACACAGATATTGATAGAGATCATTGTGAATAACTGCACTTGGTACACAGATATTGATAGAGATCATTGTGAATAACTGCACTTGGTACACAGATATTGATAGAGATCATTGTGAATAACTGCACTTGGTACACAGATATTGATAGAGATCATTGTGAATAACTGCACTTGGTACACAGACCAAAACTCTAGTATTTTTGGAGTAATATCCAATTATTTATTTTTTGTGCAGAATGTAATTACATACTGTGATTTTTGTGTACAAAATGTAACTTGAAACCTATTGAATGGGTTGAAATGAAATCACATATATTGCTTAAAGTCTTTGAGAAGAAGTTCAGATTGTAAGTACCATAACAGTTTCTTCGTGTATTTAGAGAGTTAGAGGAGGGTTATAAACGTATTTTTTTTCATCTTTTTTTACCTACCCTGAGCAAGAGGTCCCCATGGTTACCTATTGTGGTCACCCTATGTCTGTTGTCGTGTGTCATCAGCTTTAAGCTTGTTCACGTTCTAGAGGCCACATTTGTCATCCAATGTTGATGAAACATGGCCAGATTGTTTATCTTGACAATATTTAGGAAGAGTTTAGATCTTGGTCACGTGTGTCACAAAACTAGGTCACCAAGTCAAATCTTAGACAATCATTGTAATCACTCAAGAAGCCATATTTATGACTCTTATCTTACTGATACTTTGTCAGAATGTTTTTCTTGACAATATGAAGGCCTAGTTAACGTTTGTTTTCTTATCGCATTATCTTGGGAAAATTGATGCAATGACACACTGTAGTGTTATTATGATATGCTATTTAACAATGTCATTTATTTTGGCAGAGAAAGAATGAAGAATGCCAGAGGCAAGTCACTAAAGAAAAGTAGAGATTGGATTCTGGAGAAGAAAGAACGACGAAGAAGACAAGGAAGGTAAGTCATGTGCACCGTGATAATCTCTTTAGCGATAGTTTGATGTGTCCAAATATATACAATTTAGAACTAATAATTTTAATATGTATTGTTTGAACTTTGCTATAAAACAAAGTGGTTGTATATTTAAAATGAGATGAATATAAGGATGTTTGTAATGTGTGGCCATATGTGTAATATTTGGATGTAACATCAGATAGTGGTCCTGTACTAAGTTTGTTCAAATTGCGCCTCTGGGGGTCAAATTTGGTCGCACCCTTGTGGTGGAGAGGAATGTATTATATAGACTTACAAAGCAAGACATTTTTATGCCCCCTTTTAAAAGAAAAGGGGGTATATTGTTTTTTGCCTGTCTGTCTTTCTGTGTGTCTGTCCCAAAACTTTAACCTAGGTTAAAGTTTGGTCATAACTTTTGCAATATTGATCATAGCAACTTGATATTTGGCATGCATGTGTATCTCATGGAGCTGCACATTTTGAGTGGTGAAAGGTCAAGGTCATCCTTAAAGGTCAAAGGTAAAAAAAAAAACAATCTTTTATGTTGCATGTTTTAATATATAGAGAAATTAAGGAGATTAAGAAACATAACAATGTCACAACTTAATTTGGTTGCATGCGACTCATATTTGTGTTGTGCATTTCAGAGAGGTGCGACCAGATACGAAGTACACCGGCAGAAAACGGAAGGATCATTTCTGAAGATACTGTTACTATTATATATTGTTGTATTTTATTAAAATGTCTTGCTAACTTGAGATTTCTTCACTTTTGCACAGCATTCTCACATTTACTGATGAAAGGCTGAGTGCCTGCAAGTACCAGTTTTTACACCACCAACAGAATGGTTCAAGCAAACTTCCTATTCATCTCCACCATGTGTTGTCTACCTCACAAATCTGTCAGGAGTAGTTTCATTTCCACTTGTTTATGCCCCCGGTAGGGTGGCATATAGCAGTTGAACTGTCAGTCCCTCTGTCCATCCGTCCGAAAACTTTAACATTGGCCATAACTTTTGCAATATTGAAGATAGCAAATTGATATTTGGCATGCATGTGTATCTCATGGAGCTGCACATTTTAAGTGCTGAAAGGTCAAGGTCATCCTTCAAGGTCAAAGGTCAAAAAACTAAATTCAAGGGAAGTAACAAGCTTTTAAGGGAGATAATTTCTATTTATCATTTGGCAGGTACAGATCATTTTCACAAGGGAAGTAATAATTTTAAAAGGGATATAATAAAAAAAAAAATCAAAGCGGCGCAGTAGGGGGCATTGTGTTTCTGACAAACACATCTCTTGTTTAAAGCCATTAACAATATTGTATTTCCTACTGATCATAATTACCAAGTAAACAGAAATTTAAGCCTGGTGATTGGGTTTCTATGGGTTTACACTTATCGAATGGATTATGCAACCATGTGCTAAGTTGTATTCACCAATGTACATAAATTACAAACCAGTCGGTCAACTCTTAAACGTGATGGATAACTTTCTATTGGTTTGTTGTGTACCTAAATGTATCTGTCAAAATTTAAGTTCAAACCATATAACCAACCCATGCGAAAGACGTCAGACATATCCGATACAATTTGCTGAGGTCCGATAATATTTCCGAAACTGTGACCTGATGTCCGACAAAAAAAAATATGTTAAACTTTGGTTAAAAATGAACACAAAACTAAGAATATGTAAAAACAAGTGATGTGTTTGTGAAATACTATGTCCCCTTTTGAGCGATTTTGACCTATATATTTGACCTTGAAGGATGACCTTGACCTTTCACCACTCAAAATATGCAGCTTCATGAGATACACATGCATGCCAAATATGCAAGTTGCTATGTTTAATATTGCAAAAGTAATGGCAAATGTTAAAGTTTGTGCAAACCAACAAACGGACAGGGCAAAAACAATATGTCCCCCAGTATAGACTGGGAGACATAAAAATAGTACGGACTGGTTAATGTTTATTTTACTTTGACATTTTATTATACCCCCACAAACGAAGTTTAGGGGGGTATATAGGAGTGAGCTTGTCTGTCGGTCAGTCTGTCGGTCCGTATTGGTTGTCCGCTCTCTAACTGAAAGTTGTTTTCAGCCAAGCTTCACCAAACTTGGTCATAAATTGTATCTAAATGATGTCTAGGTCAAGTTCGAATATGGGTCATGCCGGGTCAAAAACTAGGTCACGGGGTCACTTGGTGCGTTTTAAACATTCAGCATGTTGTCCACTCTAATTCAGGTAGTTTTTATTTAATCTTCACCAAACTTGGTCAGAAATTGTATCTAGATGATGTCTAGGTCAAGTTCGAATATGGGTCATGGGACATCATCTAGATACAACTTCTGACTAAGTTTGGTGAAGATCGGATGAATTTTCGGAACAGATAGACCGACCGACAAAGTGACTCCTATATAGCCCCCATTACCAATGGTACTGGAGGTATCATTACTTGTATTAATGTATAAAAAAAATCACAAAGCTTTCTTCACTTTAACTGAAATAATATATTATGTAATAATATACAATAATAATATAACGTCATAATAAAAATAAACTCTATACATGGTATTTTCTTTTGTTTGGTAAAAGAAGAAAGAGGTCTGTTATTTTTTTCTTGTCCTTCGCATGGGTTGATAGAACTCCCGTATTCGATGATCAGTGCAAGTGAAAATTGTCTTTTGCACATCTTCCAAATTTTTTATGTTGGAATTCAATCCCATGAGAAATCTGGAAGATCACTCTATAAACTATTCAAATTTCTATATGGAACACATGCCCAGGTCAAAGTTAAAACCACATAACTGGAAAATGTGGATTGGTGCACAAAAAAAATTGTGTATTGCACACATATAACCATCCAGTTTAAATTCAATAGCTTCAGAAATGTGGCGAGGTTCTTAGAACACAAGCTTACCATACAAATTGAAATGTCCGGGGATTAGACCTGTTTACCCCAGAATTTATGGATTTTTGGCATATTGTTTTCCACATTACACTTTATGGTTTCATGCAACATGTTTCAATTAATGGCTCATGAAATGTGGAAAAAGTTCAATACAAGTTGAAGTACTTTATATAAGGACAAATAATCTGCCAAATTTTACTTGCAGTGAATATACCTCCTTCCAAAATGTGAATGCAGTATTTTAAAAATTGCGAAGGTCAATCATCTTTAGCACCGGATTGTTTGATCTACACTTTATGGCGAAGACACATTTTAAGTTGGAATTTATTCGCTTGAGAAGTTTGGAAGTAAATGTAGTTTGCTACACAAAGATTCCTCCAATATACACACTCCCTGGAGGGGTAGACTATCCACACCATATTTCAAAACGCTTTCAATAAATACCTATCAATTAACGAATGTAAATATGAAATACCAACTTGACCGAAAGCCAACAACATCGCTGAAATATTTTACCTTACTGGTGTGTCGACATAAGCATTGTGATTGGTAAACTCTGAACACCTTTGCTCATCTTTATTTTTTTGAAAACAGTACAGGTTACAAATGCAGTTTAAAACATACAAGATGCACAAAAATATGACCATCAATTATGAAATTTTTAGGTGCGCAGATGTTTTTATAATATCAAACAATGATTTACATACAAGTTAACACAACAATAAAATCCCAGAATTGCAAATTATATACACAAATGGTCACTAAGTAAAATTTATTGTTAAGGGTGTCAAACCTAATGTTGCAGTCATGGGGGTTAAGTCCTATAAACTCTGTTTGCAATATTTTAGAGTGACGTGAAATCAAAGTGAAAAAATGCTTTTGGTTTTTACATAAAAAATATGATCTTACAACAGACAAGGCTAATTTCTAGGAATTTGAAAGAGTTACATATTGTTGGTATACAAGTTAGATTGAAATGAGTTCTGTAAATCCACAGTGGGCAAGTTGGTACGCTACCTCACATTTATAATAATTCACAATTGGGCACCAAATATGAGTGTTACACAGCATCAAAGTGATGATACTACATTCAACAGACATTTTCCTACACCTTTGACTACTAAAACCTTGTGTTACACAGACAAACAGCATCAGCCGTATTTGTTTCCGTTTTCCTCCACAACAGTCAAAACTGTGGTGCACCATTTTGATGGTAGGAATATCTCTGCTGAAAGCTAAATGACTTCAAAAATGCTGACCATCAACCATGAGTTTTCTTGTTTGTTTATAACAAGGCTTTTAAAATTCCGAATTACGTCATTAAGATTGATCAGCCATCATTGAGGAAACACTTCACAATTTGAAAACGTCCGAAAGGTATAAATACAGGTCCATTCATTATTTCGTTTCTTCCATTATAATTCATCATCGTCATCTGGTAAGGCAACATTGGCAGCAGCCTGAAGTTCAAGTTCGCTCTGTTTTGCCAGTTCTGGGTCCATGGGAAGATCTGGTGGAGCAAGGGCACAAATCGCCACAAATTCCAGGTTGGGGTCACCGACGAGCTTTCTGGCCAACCACAGGAAGGGCTTCTCAAAGTTGTAGTTGCTCTTGGCACTGATGTCGTAGTACTGTAGGTTCTTTTTTCTGTGGAATACGATTGCCTTTGCTTTGACTTTTCTGTCCTTGATGTCTACCTTGTTGCCACAGAGGACGATTGGAATATTTTAACAGACACGGACCAGATCCCTATGCCAGTTTGGAACATTCTTGTAGGTGACCCGAGATGTGACATCGAACATGATCACAGCACATTGTCCTTGAATGTAATAACCATCTCTAAGACCACCAAATTTTTCTTGACCAGCTGTGTCCCAAACGTTAAAGCAGATCTCTCCTCTGTTTGTGTGGAACTTTAATGGATGAACTTCAACACCAAGTGTGGCAATATATCTTTTCTCAAACTCGCCAGTAAGATGTCTCTTGACGAATGTAGTTTTTCCAACACCGCCGTCGCCCACCAGTACAAGCTTGAATGTCGGGATGTCTGCGTTCATTTTTGTCAATGTCAATTCTCGATATTCATATAACGTAAACACTTGCTTAGATGTTAACGGATATTCCACTACTACTTGAAACTATGGCGCAATTCTTCCTTTAATCACGAGTCTTTATATAGTATAGCGATGTGTTAACTTTCGCTTTGTTGTGCAATTTCATTCACTATTTTAAGACACGACGTCAGATTAACATCTTCTCATTGGTCAATTAAAAATAGACACTTGATTAGCGGTGCACTACCAATATATTGATTTAGAAAAATAATAATTTACCGGTTACATATAAATAAATCTCTATTGATTTAAATTCTGAAGGGTCTAGCTTAAGTACATTTACAATAAAGTTCTACTATATTTTACAGTGATATTTCTAAACGAAAAATGAGGATTACGCAACCATTGTTTAACATCCATGGTTAAACAAAGACATTTTTATTTTTTTTACAGTTCGACATCAGATTCAGTGGAATAAATTGAATGGTTTCAACCAGTTTCAAAGCAGAATTGTGCATTTACATAAATAGCGCTGTCTCTTGTTAATTTGTTTGCATGGTTTCTATGTCAGAAGTTCGATTCCCAATGACATTAAGTTTGTTTCATTAATAGTTTTACGACAATAAAAGCCGAGTTGCCGTTCCAGCTATCGGAGACGTAGATAACATAACGTTATCTACGTCTCTGCAGCTATGCTGGTTCCAGTCAAATATCTGCGCGGAGGTTGGCGTGCGTCTAAACATGTATCGTACGGCAACGGTATTTGACAGTTATGGGGTCTATGTATATGAAACACACGTTTCCTTGTGCACTCTTTATAATACGTGTAGTAATCAAAATGAAATAACGTAATGGGATATGTAATTAAAGTAAATAACTATTATCATACCTATAATTTTGTTAGATAATTTATTATTATTAAATGACTTTAAATTGCCTTTGAGGGATATAACATATATTTTTCACAATATCTTGCGAACGCGAACCTTTACACGATATTTATGTTAATATTTAATTATCTGTTAACGAAAAACATAACTTGTTAATATTTTGGTTACCACTTATGTTTGACAGAGGTGTTCCGCAATGTCTTGTTTCGGTGAACCTTAAAGCGACCTTTTTAACGTTTTGGTAAATTGACAAAATTAAAAAAAAATGTTTCAGATTCGTAAATTTTCGTTGCAGTTATACTATTTTTGAGGGAACAGTAATACTGAACAAACGCTCAAGGTCAGACGTCAATTTAAGCGTATTTGATAATATAATACTATCACGAACATTCCTACGCTTAAACTAAGCTACATCACATATAAGCGGAATACCGTGTTTTAAGTATTATAATGAATTGACTTGTCATTAAGTGTACACTGTGCATGTATTTACCAGGTACTAGTCAATTTTGACTTAACTTGTCATTTAGTGTACGCTGTGCATGTATTTACCAGGTACTAGTCAATTATGACTTAACTTGTCATTTAGTGTACGCTGTGCATGTATTTACCAGGTACTAATCAATTATGACTTAACTTGTCATTTATTGGACGCTGTGCATGTAGTTACTAGTCAAAATAGTCTAGTAACGAAAGCCCAAAACAGGATGACCGACAGGAAGTTCGTTCATCTACAGAACAACAGGGAAGCTCAATTGAAGCTCAATTGAATTAATAGGAGAACGAAAGGAAGGACAGCATAATGATATTCAACTCTACTGGCCGGACTTTGAAATTCATCGTTAAATTAAAATCATGTACCATTCCGTGATGATTCGTGTTATGTCTTTGTTATCTTGGCGTCATATGAGTTTGACGAATGCGATCATTCAAATATGTTAAAAATGTATTTGAAAATATACTTTATTTTTATGTTTCGCATCAACGCATATCGTTGACTGAATCCAATAATGTTTATGACTATTCATGCTTAATTTTCATCAAATATAAAATGTGATGATGAATTGAGAATATAAATAAACATTGAACTATTCAGCATACGTATTTTTGTTCATCAATAATCTAGAAATGAATACGCAAATGTTGTTATCATTCATTAAATAATTAAATTCCCTTAATAAAGGAAGTGCAAACCAATTAATAACAAAGATACACGTTGTCAAACGCAGTGCAACATCTTAATAATATAAATCCGGATGTAGCTTGAGTATGTTCCTTCACTTAAACCATTATTTATCTTAAGTTTAGATAACCTTAAATATGGATTGACAACACTATCTATCATGGAGCGCAAATGTTACTGAATCTAAGCATTTAAACAAATGCCGTTTAGTTATATGTACACAGAAAACGGTTCCTTTAATGCGTTTAAACCTTGGATTTCTAAAATGATATCACCGGATCTTGAAAAATAATGTTCATGGCAACAATAGAAAGTGATTCTTAAAAATTATTATAGGATATAACGAATATACCGGGTACTCTCTGTTCGGTAATAATTTCCATGTTCGGTAATAGATTACAATGTGTGCCATTGTCAGCAGTCATTTATTCAATCAACATAATAGCCATTTAGATGGTATTATATACAAAACGTACTTAATCCATACTTGTACTGCATTTGATAGTGGTTTACTGCAAAGCATCACCTAATACCGAACACATTAAGAAGTACCTTCAATTTTTGGTAGTAGGTGCCCACACTCTGCAAATTGAACAAATAATTCATGCCAGGTATAAATTACTTTAATTATGCGTTTCTACAATTATGTTTTCTGGTAGTATTACAAACAATGAACCAGTGTTTGAGTATCGCTGTCGGAGAAGACGACATCATTTTCAATTTCAAACATAAGTATCGATTATTACAACATGCCAGCCGGATTGTCCTAATCGTCAACAACGTCACCAACAGCAAATCCGCACATCAGTGAGAACTAGCGCAAGTTCTAAAGAATCAACAGTCACTGACGTATCGAGTGCGACCTCGACTGTAATACTACGTTCTCACTGTCGTGCGGTCTGACACGAGCAAAACGATTAATGAAACGTAACTGACGTGGTATTTCTCAGAGAGTTCAGGCTTAGATATGTTGCATGTACGGTCGTTATGATACGCTTCTTGGCGCTCGATTGCAGTATGTTACGGATTGACAATTACAGGTGCCGCAATCTGACACGGTCTAAATCTCCAGTTCAGATACGAATAAATACGATCCGATGGGAGTTTTTCAAATTATTTCACGAGTGATTGTCGATTCGACACGATCACCACTATCGAGTTCTT
>VMBQ01004071.1:0-29733 GCA_007657795.1 Dreissena rostriformis | reverse complement strand
ATATAGTTATATATATTTACATCAAAATGGATTGAATATAGAGCTAGTAAAATTATAGTTATTTATCTGTTGTGTCTATTATTACTTGGTTAATTAGAACTGCTGGAAATATTAAGATACACAAAAGAAATAGTATGTGTACTACAGTGGTATACTGCAATAATGTGATACACATATATGTGTGTTGTAACGCCCTACACGCAAACCCTTGTGTCCGAATCTCTCCACTTCTCCCTAAAGTCTCCTAACTTCTCCCTAAATCAGTGTCAAGGAGAGGTCACTTCTCCCAAAAATTGGAGTCTAGCTTGACCCCTGATTTCATCATATAATTTGTGAACCCTGCATGTACTTACATGCCAAGTTACAAATTGAACACACAATTTAGAAAATAAACTAATATAAACTTGTTTAAGCATTAAATTATTGACATTAAACATTTTGCCCAAATCTCTTCTATTTAAAAATAAACCAATTACATATAAGTCTTACCTGAAGGTTCTTTTTTCTGTGGAATACGATTGCCTTTGCTTTGACTTTTCTGTCCTTGATGTCTACCTTGTTGCCACAGAGGACGATTGGAATATTTTCACAGACACGGACCAGATCCCTATGCCAGTTTGGAACATTCTTGTAGGTGACCCGAGATGTGACGTCGAACATGATCACAGCACATTGTCCTAAAAACAAAATATGCAATAGTTACACATGAGCCACACTCCGGGAAAACCAGCCATAATGCATTACAATAAAGTATCCTCCAAGATAAGCCAGTGCAGTCTACACAGGTTAATCGTGGACGAAACTTTAAACAAAAGCTTTAAATTTTAGATCCAGTTTTCCCAGAGACTGACTAAAATGAAAGACTTGTCATTTTTGTGTTGCTGCTGTAACAGTGGGATAATGCTACAGAAAGTATGATTAAGCAACAGCAATTATTTTGCCCAATCGGGTTAAGTACCAGCACCAATAAGGAAAGTGGCAGCACTTAAATGCTACACATAGTAAAGCACAACATTTGTTTCAATAGTAGTGAATACGATGACATCTAATCAGTCACTAGAATAAAGGCGGTCGATCGGTACACCAGTTCTCTTGAAAAGATCGTTCTCTGGTGTCCTCGTATTGTTTCTTGGCTTCCTTTTTCTCATTGTCAATTTTCTATTTTGGAAATGCTTTACCGGGCTTAGACCCATTCACCAGCGATTTTTTTCCTTCTTTATAAAGTACCGGTAAACGGCACTTTCCCAATAACGAAAAAACTACAAAATTCCCAATGGCTGTCCAAAACATTCCCAATTCAAGGTAAAAAAAAAAAAAAAAATTTTTTTTTTTTTTTGGAAAATGCAACATTTAGATAGTTGTCCTATTCAGCTCTATGGCTTGAACATAGGTAAATATAATATTGACAGCTTGTAAACACTAAGTTTTCAATTTTAAAGTTTTTGGGAGCAAAAAATCAAATACACCAATTTCCCAATTTGACGTTTTCACGACTCGAATTTTCCCAATTTTCAGGTTTTCAAGACTCAATTTTTCCCAATTGGACCGGTTTGGGTACTTTTCCCAATTGGACAAAAAAAATCGCTGCATTAACATACCTTAGATACTGCATAGCCTCTATGCCAACAATGAAATGTGTTGACATTGATAAAACGGAAGCGTATTACTTGATTGAATTAATCGATTCAAAGAGCATCTACTCGATTGATTTCTAGAAAAACCGTCGATAAGAACTGAATGTGCCCGAAATGCATTGGTCAAAAACAATAACGATGACGTGCGCAAGCAGGTGCGTGTTGTTAAACCAATCGAATTTCACTGTTTTACAGTTTGCAGCAAGATATTTGTTTGCAAAATTAAAAATAGATTTGCAAATATCAAGAGAAACTTACTTTTTTTTTTATAAACTGTCAATTGGCTTCAATAAATTACATGCCTGGCGGACCACAAACGTGAATTTTTGTATGTGCCGCCCGTAATTTTACTCGCCACGGGCGATCGGGCGTGTGCTTATTTCGAAGACTGTTGAATGATCCCTAAGAATACTAATAGACACCATGTTCTGAAATCCTAGTGTTAATTCTAAACTTTCACACATGGCCTTTTTATATGAATTTTCAGTTGGGACAGGCAAGTTTTAAGGAGAACTATCTTTATCTCACCTTGAATGTAATAACCATCTCTANAGTCAGACCAAATGTCTGACAGAAGGCTTTTGAGTTTCGGGAAGTCTGTAAGTTATTTACTTAAACCAGTGTAAATAAAATGTTGTCAGTTGCAAATGAGAAACATTTAACATCTGTTTTGATCATTTTGATGGAATATGATGGTAAAATGCTGAAAGCAAAAAAATACAACAGTTTAACCTGTTTCTGAGAAAACTGTGCCTGAGGCCTAAACAAAAAATAGGTTTGTTTTTGGTTACATGCCCAAAAAATAAGGGTAGGTAGGAATNAAAAATAAGGGTAGGGAGGAATTTTTTTTTTTTTTTTTTTCTTACCACAACACTTAATTAATATTTAACTCAATGAGAATGTGATTATTTTCAGGTATCAACAGTTCGAAATGCATGACAACATAGTACTAACTTTCAGATATAGTTCTTAACAAATAGATGTTTGATCCAGTTACTGTACAAATAAATATTCTCACCGAAAGTTTTTTCTGTTACAAAATCCGCATCCGAATTTTATGTCCGAAATTTACGTAACTTTCCTAAGTTGCATAAATTTCGGACATAAAATTCGGATGCAGATTTTGTAACAGAAAAATCTTTTGAGTCAGCGGTTAAAAACAGGGTCGGTCAGGTAACTGGAAACAAGACTTCTTTTTTTTAGGCCTAATGCATGTTCGTCAAGTATTATCCCAGATTGGACTGGGCAGACAGTGAGACTACTTTACATACATGCCTTTAGCCAGGCTTTCACGAAGACTGGCTTATATATAAATGACTAGCATCACTATTAACTACTCATAAATAATTTTTTACAAATATCAAACTTTGTATTTTACAAAGTAGAGGCTGCTCAAATTCATTGCTTTAAAACCGACATAACTAAAGCTTGCTTATTTAAACACTATAAATGGCCTATTCTTAATAATAGTACTACCTGAAGTTCAAGTTCGCTCTGTTTTGCCAGTTCTGGGTCCATGGGAAGATCTGGTGGTGCAAGGGCAGGCATCGCCACAAATTCCAGGTTGGGGTCACCGACGAGCTTTCTGGCCAACCACAGGAAGGGCTTCTCAAAGTTGTAGTTGCTCTTGGCACTGATGTCGTAGTACTGCAAGGAAAGACATTCTCATTATCACTTGTTCAGTTGTTAAACCAATCATATAACATTAAATATATAGACATACACATGAATGTACTCAAATTTTAACATTTATAGAGATATGATAATATGCTGTGATTTCATCATATAATTTGTGAACCCTGCATGTACTTGCAAAGTTACAAATTGAACACACAATTTAGAAAATAAACTAATATAAACTTGTTTAAGCATTAAATTATTGACATTTAACATTTTGCCCAAATCTCTTCTATTTAAAAATAAACCAATAACATATATGTCTTACCTGAAGGTTCTTTTTTCTGTGGAATACGATTGCCTTTGCTTTGACTTTTCTGTCCTTGATGTCTACCTTGTTGCCACAGAGGACGATTGGAATATTTTCACAGACACGGACCAGATCCCTATGCCAGTTTGGAACATTCTTGTAGGTGACGCGAGATGTGACGTCGAACATGATCACAGCACATTGTCCTAAAAACAAAATATGCAATAGTTACACATGAGCCACACTCCGGAAAAACCAGCCATAATGCATTAGAATAAAGTATCCTCCAAGATAAGCCAGTGCAGTCTACACAGGTTAATCGTGGACGAAACTTAAAACAAAAGCTTTAAATTTTAGATCCAGTTTTCCCAGAGACTGACTAAAATGAAAGACTTGTCATTTTTGTGTAACTGCTGTAACAGTGGGATAATGCTACAGAAAGTATGATTAACCAACAGCAATTATTTTGCCCAATCGGGTTAAGTACCAGCACCAATAAGGAAAAATAAGTGTGAAAACCCCTGAAATTGAGAAAATGCGCATCAAGAAATTTTCAGATTGTAAAGTATGGGTCTTATAAATTGATTGGTACTTAATTGCACAAACCCATCTTAATATTCTTTTACATGCCTTTTAAATGAAATGTATAGTTTCAGTGCTCATTTTATTTGATAACTTGAACATAATGCGCTTTTGGAACATATTGATGCAACTATCCTTACTTTTAGGAATTTTTATGATGGCATTTGGTAAATTTGTGATAGTTCTTTGATTGAGGAAAGTGTCTTTTACTGGAACTTCATTAAATAACTGAGCTAAGAAGTCCAGTTAGTAGTCTCAAAATCTTCATTAAAATACAATAAGCAAGATTTTTTTTTTTATATATAAACTGTCAATTGGCTTCACATGCCTGGCGGGCCACAAACGTGAATTTTTGTATGTGCCCGCCCGTAATTTTACTCGCCACGGGTGATCGGGCGTGTGCTAATTTCGAAGACTGTTGAATGATCCCTAAGAATAGTAATAGACACCATGTTCTGAAATCCTAGTGTTAATTCTAAACTTTCACACATGGCCTTTTTATATGATTTTCAGTTGGGACAGGCAAGTTTTAAGGAGAACTATCTTTATCTCACCTTGAATGATCCCTAAGAATAGTAATAGACACCATGTCCTAAAAATCCTAGTGTGAATTCTGAACATTCACACGTGGCTTTTTTATACGAATTTTCAGTTGGGACAGGCAAGTTTTAAGGAGAACTATCTTTATCTCACCTTGAATGTAATAACCATCTCTAAGACCACCAAATTTTTCTTGACCAGCTGTGTCCCAAACGTTAAAGCAGATCTCTCCTCTGTTTGTGTGGAACTTTAATGGATGAACTTCAACACCAAGTGTGGCTGTATTAATAAAAAACACAATATATACAACTTTGAAATGTGTACAAATATTATGTCATGTTAAAAAATGTCAACACATTCTACAAGCTATAGCAAAATTATAAGATAATTTGATCATCACAAATACATGTTTAAGTAAAAATGAATTCGTCAAGTAAATAACAAGAGCTGTGTTTGTGAAACACAATGCCCCCTAATGCGCTTTGAAGCCATAGATTTGACCTTCAACATTGAAGGTCTCATGAAGGATGACCTTGACCTTTCACCACTCAAAATGTGCAGCTCCATGAGATACAAATGCATGCCAAATATCAAGTTGCTATCTTCAATATTGCAAAAGTTATGACCAAGGTTAAAGTTTTGGGACAGAATGACAGACAGGCCAAAAACAATATACCCCCGATCATTTGATCTGGGGGCATAAAAATGAATTCATGATTTCCTTGCAGTGGGTATAAACATGTTGCTTACAGAAATTTTTATTAATATGAAAGTAGAATAGGAGCCACCAATTTTTTTGTTTAACATACCAACATATCTTTTCTCAAACTCGCCAGTAAGATGTCTCTTGACGAATGTAGTTTTTCCAACACCGCCGTCGCCCACCAGTACAAGCTAAGAAAATTAAAGAGATTAAAGATGCTGCATTAAGAAACCCTGGTGCTCCCTGAAAACGTGTAGGTTGATGGATTTTCCCATTTGAACTTGAATCCATAATTCTAAAATGTGGTCAATGTCAAGGTAAAAATGAAGTCAGATGATGTGAGTGAGAAGAGTATTTAATAGAGTATCAAAGATTTTTAGCAAAAACAGTCAATTAAAGTTAACCAAGAAATATGACCAATTATGGGAATGGGGCCTTCCAGATTGGAAAAAATCGTGTAATATTGACAAAATTTGGGAAAATGGTGTTCACTAAGGAGCAACTTAAAGAGATGGTGAAATAAACTAAATGTTGTAATTTATTTTAAATAATTTTGAAAACCTTCAATTGCACTTTCAGGTAGTCATTTTGAAAAATATGTTCATTTTAAGATTTGGATGGACTTTTGACCCCAAATGTGACAAAAAAACACTGTAATAGCTTCATTTTATATACACAATGTAGTGCTTTAGCTATCTAAGCGTGGCGCTGCACCACGCTGCCCTCCTGAAGCGCCACTCTGCCATTTTTAAAGGCAAAAACCACCACGCGCCCTTATCAATAACATCTTTATTGCCTTATGACTTCCCTTGTACACGTGTCTGCAGTATGTTGTTTTGATTGTTTCACACATGATTATGTGTAACAAATGCAAGAAAGTAAGAAATGCATCTCTTCAACTAAATGATAAATATTATAACGACATTAGATATGATAAGTAAAAATAACCTATACAAGTATACCCATAGCCGTTATAATTGATAAGTAATAATCTATAACAGTATTTTCATAGCTCAAAATGCACCACACGTATAACTGCCCTTTTTTGCATAAACCCCGCGTTAAAATGCTCTTTTTGAATTTACTGCGCCATGCCCCTATGCCCTCCTGCGAAAAATACTACAATGATATGCATAGAATATCGTCAGTATGTATAAGTTTATTCGCATAAAGAAGCTGCTTTGCACTCAATATTTCAGTTTAAGCAAGGCAATCAGTAAATCTACACTTTTTCTGTGCAAGCTGGTTTACCAATACTTAGTGAACTTACAACTGCCCATCTTTAATCAGTCTCGAGGTAGGTAGAGAATGGCCATTTAACTTATTTCATGAGTTTTTTGTTACATGTTACATGGTGAGGCTGGGAATCACAATTGTGATTGTCAGATCTGTAGTGAAGCACTCTACCCCTTTTTTAACCATCTTTGGCCAGCTAATGTGTAAGTAACTAAGTGTTCATTTTCAAAATCGAAGACCAGTCATTTCTTGAAAATGACGAGTTCTTTAAATCAAACTTAAGAAAACTATTTATATCAAAAAATGTATCGTGCAATCAAAATACTTTGTTCAAGATGAGCTTTTAATAAGAGTAAATTAAAATTCTATTAAACTTTTTAAGCAAAATAATGAACAGCATAAACCACAGGTACTTGAACAAAATATTTGGTCCTTATATATATAATAAAAGAAAAGGTATCCAACGATGATTTCACAGGTGTATTTAATAACGCTATGCAACAGCATGAAAGATCAAATAATGCACACAAATGTCGTTGTGGTTGCCAGCAGGAAGCATCAATCTATGATTAAACTCCGTTTATTTGATAAAAATCCATCAAGTATGTCCAAAACAGCCTAAAGTTTCACCAATATGACCCCAAAATTGCAGTGTAATTACAAAGAAGAAACAACTATTAATTATTTAATTCAACAATGTCTTAGTTATGAATATACCTTGAATGTCGGGATGTCTGCGTTCATTTTTGTCAATGTCAATTCTGAAAAAGACAATTTCCAATAATGAGAACAAAGAACAAAAACAATATATACCACTTTATTAAATTAATTCTTAAAAAATCCAACACAAATATAAAACATACACAACAGATTCATGTTAAACAAACCTCGATATTCATGTAACGTAAACACTTGCTTAGATGTTAATGGATATTTCACTACTACTTGAAACTATGGCGCAATTCTTCCTGATTTTGGTATTTCAAATTCACCTGGCGGGAAGTAGCGGAAAAAAATGTTTAAATATCATACACTCTAAACATTCATTAACTTAAACGCGAAATAAATAATGAATAAATACAATCTAACCTGTGTCTCAATCTAGTGCGCTTTAATTAAAATGAAATTGGTCACTCACCTAATTATTCTTTTTTGCTTTTACGGAACCGGAAAGAAAGAAATGACGCATGCGCGTACCATTACGGAAGCGCTCTAGCTGGTGTATATATTAAAATTGTATTGATTTTTCATGATTTTGTGTTATTCATGGCTTTTGGGTGAAAATTGTGGATTGTGTTTAAAAGGATAATCTAACCATCGTTAGTGTTTGTCGCTATAACGCACAGAAAATGACTAAAGACCGTCTACCAGCACTAAAAGCGGTAGGTGTATCGACAGTGACAGAAAACGGTGTAGACATAAAATAATACCTGTCAAATAAGGACACTAACTATAAAATACATTAATATTCAATCGATATATCATGGACGAACCATCTTTCGAACCTCTTAATTTTTTACATGTCAAATATAGTGATGATCAATGTTGAAAATAGTGAAACATATTAATAAGTACTCTATTTGATAAATAACTTGTTTCTACATGTCTGGCAACTTCAATTGCTATGTAAATCCTCTTTTGGTAACAGATTTTTGCAAGTTTCCAGCACCACCGTATCATGTAAAACTGTTATTGCCGCCAAAATAACGAGTACCTGCTTTCGAACCCTTCAGTGTACAACATTAAAAATAAATTCTTGACATGAATTGACCATCGTCACGTGACTTTTTGCAGCAGCCTGTTTTTGACGCATTTTTGTCAATTAAACGCTACACGCTAGTCGTCGTAAACAAATTACTAATACACAAAAAACGGTGACGTGCGTCAATGCGCATAAAATGTAAACAAATGAAGGGTTCGAAAGCTGGTGAGGTTCGAAAACAGGTAACTGCACGATATATGTATCAACAGATGGTATAGACTTATTGATTGGATGAATGTTTGCGCATTCATTTTCATTGAAGCACTACTTAATAGGAAGTACTGGTACATTTTATTAACGCTTTAAACCTTTGAACTTTGCATACCATCACATTACGTCTTACACATACGTCCAGGTTTTTTTGGGGGTTGTGGGTGAAGGGGCCTCTTGCCCTTATGTGGGGGAAATTTTACGCGGGATTTTCCACTTTGGGGGAAAAATTGTGCGCGTGGGAATTTTCGCGGCGTTTCCCTTTTTGGGGGATTTGTTTACTTACTCTCTCATTATTACAATACATTTGTACATGTTTGCACTATATTCATTGTTTTTTTCATAATTTATTACGCTTGACAAGATTAAATTGAAATAGAATTTAGGTGTTATAATCATGAGACACATCTTTCTATTGAAAAAAAAGGGGGAATTTTTTGGTCCTGAAAGGGGAAAAAGCCAGCCTAGTTTGGTGGGGGAAGACGCCGATATTCGGCTTCTGTTATATAAGGTAAAAAAAACCTGACGTCACTACGTCACTCCAAATGTTTTCAAATGCATACCACTGCAAACATTAGGTCAAAATCAAAACAAAATAGCAGTCCCAATACATGATCGAGTTAGTCAAATGCCTTTTTGTAGAGATAAAGTGATCACTTTGGAACCCCGAGGCAGGCAAACATTGTTATCCGACATTTTTACTCATTCTTACATGTGTTACCTTAGACAGCCCAAATATTAAAGTGTTATTGATAAAAACATTAAATAAAAAAATGTAAAAAAAGTCCTGTTATTTTGTCAAAATTTCCCGCAGCCTGTAACATTTTGAATTCCCAGGTTTAGGTGAGTAATTCCTTTCTTATCTCTGAAGGTACCATGTATGTTGTTAATGAAAGATTGAATCGATTTGATAATTTTCCCATATTTAAACATGTGTTTTTTAAATTTTACTTTTCTATGTATGAAAATTAGGCAATTCTGAATATCATTGCTTTGATGAGCAATATCAAATATTATGGGCCCAATTGCTAAAAATTGTTTACAAATGATCATAATGTACTACATTGTAAATGTCATTTATAAAATAAGATATGTCTTGTAAGTTTATGCAACATCTCAAACTCTTTGCTTCAGCAGGGTCAATTAGTTGTCCACATGTTTCACCTAATTTGCTATCATAAATGCATATACAATGTACATGTATAATGCAGTTACATGTAGGTATAAACAGTAACCATATTAAATATTATATAGTTTTAGTGCATGATCAATTATCATGTTCATCAGATAGAGTACAATTTTCTAATAAAGGGTTAAACAAAATGCAGAAAAAAGATTGGTGGTTGGCAACAAAAGAATGACTAAAAAAACTTATTTTTGTTACATTTATCTTAATTAAACTATAATTTTGGATGCCGAATACCAAGCTATGCAACGAAAGACCACACAATCAAAATGTCCTATTACAAACCTTTAGGTTTGTATCAATAATCATAGATAAGATATTTTTACAAAAAAATGTGTTACCACTATGGTGAATCCCTATAATAATATATTTTAAGTTATCATAATAAATATAATAATTAATACTTTAAATAGTAATATGTATACTTACAAGATTCATGTACATGTACTCCAATTGCACCTTGCAGTAACTGTTGTTTTCTCAGTATTTTCTTATTTCAACATGCGCAATGCAATTTCTATTTTCCCAATATTCTTATCAATTTGTTTTCCAGTCAGTCACACTTCACCTTTCTTTCTAATATGAAATGTATACTTTTATATCAATCTTAAATACTGTAGTAAAAATAGTGATACTTATCAAATTCCAACAGAACTGATAACATGTTGAAGAGGAAATTGGTCCATATTGACACCTTCATGTATACAATCACTGTCACCACCTTCTTTCTAGATGGTAATCAGCAATCAAAACAGGAAGTTGGACACAATTAAAATGATGTGAAGTGTGAATTGCTTATAGTTTTATGCTCAATTATGCATTATCATCACTCTTTGATTTTTATCTTACTTATTCACATTTTTTATACAAGTCATTTTTGTTAATATTTTCATTTTTTGTGTGTGTTTATTTCCACTCCAGTATTTTTTATCTACAGCCTGTTTAGTATGACAAAGTATTATTCATCTTAATTCTGAATGTATAACTTTCAAGTGACTTTGCACATTTTAAAATCGTTTTGATAGAAATACAATTGTAACATTGGAGGTCAAATCAATAATATTAGATGGACCCTGTCACATACAGTCAGACAGTGCCTTCCACAGGTGTCCCCTCCCGACGTTGATTTTTTTTAACGTGTCAATTGACGTTTTGTGGGGCGTTATAACGATTCCCCCAATACATCTGTTTCAACTCGACAATTACTGCATACTTGCTACTTTTCAAGTTTCTATTCATTACCCGATAATCCTGTTTATTCTATTTTTAAAGCACTTCCCGTAAATATTGACAATAAAAGTGCTTTAATAATTTCTTTAACCAAAAACGTGGCCATAAAAGTATCAAATAAATGTCAGCATAAGTGACTATTTATAGATTTGATGAAATATTGCCACCGAACATGCGTAAATCCCCTGACGTGATGTGTGCTTGTTTATACAACGCTCAATACACCCACGCTTTCTGTTCAAATGATGCGACGTTGCACATGCTGCATAATTTTCGCGCCCTTTCATTGAACAAAGGTCAACACAAAATAATCTTACACTGCTTATTTGAGAAGCAAGAATACGTCAATGTTGCGGTAACATTTATATTCGAAATTGTGTTTCAGATTAAAAACACATTAACATCGATATTTGGAGTGGGTTTCGGATTACAAATTTAATTATTCTCATTTGAGTTTTCAACAAAACATTAACAGTTGCGTAATGAATTCAACGATAATTTGTTTAAACACTTAACGACTCGAATAAATGTTTTGACAGTATTATGCATGAAATTCACGTTTTCCACGAGAATTACACCCGGTTGCCATAATAAGTTTTGTAAGTAACCTGCCAAGATTTCTGTATATTGCATATTTGTCACGAGTCGTCTGCATGATTTAACTGCAGGAACATGTATTGCCTTTCTACGAGGGCTGTCGTTCATACAAAGCGTGCGCTATCATTGGCCAATATTGATTTTCCGATACAACGACGCTCTGCCTTTAGGCGGGCTTTTGTTGGGTAAAGCGACAAAGGATCGTAAATGGGCTTTCAAAATTTTCGGCGAAGTCGATATCGCTTTCATCTTAAGCTGGAGTAACTGCCAGAATACAGCGATCGGGAAAATTCAGGCGCCCCGCGGACTCTGATTTTTAAATTCAAGCGCCCCGCTGAGGGATTGTTAAATGGCCTGTGGAAAGCACTGTCAGACACTTAATGTTAAAGTCTCTCAGCATTTGTGCCATTTTTTAGCTTGTTTAGTATCCATGGTTGTGTAAGATTATTCTGCATGTACACCATCTTAAATTCATGCACCATTGCTTTTTGCACTCAGCTAGGAATCCCCAACTTTGGTTCGTTATATACCGGTACACCTTTACTACATATTCTATAGCTATTTGCACTCAGGAATCATGCACAGGTTGTTCAATGCATCATTCCGATAATTGTGGTTATTGTTGGTTATTATGTGTGTGACACAAAGCATTGCTAATGATTGATCATGGCTATGAAATGATCCAGCTTTCACATATTTATGTTCTTTGCTGGGCATTTTCGGTTTGTTTCTTTGAGCTGCTATTAATTTACTGTAAACTTTTCAGCCTTATTCAGTTATTGAATATTGATGTGGAGTTTAAAAAAGTAATTTAAATACTTAATATGCTTTGAAAACTATCAATTCTTAACATTAAATAATTGTTTTTTAAGTTAACAAATAAATGAAATCAAATCAATGTAATGATATACTGAAACTTTGGCACCATTACCAATATTTTTTCCTATTGAAAGTTCCTTCCCCCATTAAATACTTTTTTAATTCATATCACTCAACAGCAAATATAATGTAAAAAAGATATTCTCAATTATATAGTTTTGTAAGCAAAAAAAATCCCAATTGTAGTGAAAGGACGTGATTTTTCCCAATTTGAACTTTTGAAGGTCACCTGCCCCATTCACACTTACCTCTTAATCAAGGAAAACCATTAAAGCATTGTTGGACATCTATCCGTCATACCTGTCAGGGTGTTTTTTTGGCTAGTTTTATTGCAACTACATGTATTTGGAAATATTCACATTTGCAACATATCTTTTTGCTCACCTAAGCACACCATGCTGATGGTGAGATTTTGTTATCGCCTTTTATTAGTCCTTCATCCGTCGTGCGTCATCAAAGTTTGCATCGAGAACTTTTGCATTTCTATGCATAACGTCACTGATGCATTATAACTTGTGCTTGTAAATATCACGCTTCTCATAATTAATATCTGAAGGATATGTTTCCAAATAATTTTAAGATAATTTGTATTTGGTTTTGTTTTAAATAGGGATATTCCATGGTTGTACTTTAATCACAGAGTACCAGGATTAGTGATTGAAATATTGCAGCTAGATTTTTTAATTTGCACGCAAACAAATCTTGTTATTTTGTTGCCTTTAACTCATTAAAATAGGGCGCAATAAAATGTGTGCCAATTCGTCACACTTCAGCATATAGTTATTCCCTAAGTGATGCCAAAAAAAGTTAATGCATCATTCATCAAGAAGAACTTATTGTTTCCTAACTACATGGTATGATTTCTTCATTAATTATTGAGGGAAGCGATTGTCTATTACTGGTATACATTACTATGAAGCCAAATATGGGTGGTGCGGTAGTCGAGTGGTAACACACTGGTCTACCATTTCATAGGTCCCCAGTTCAATCCCTGGCCGGGTCACTGGAAATTTCAGAAATGCTTCAAGTGTTTCCCACCCAACTAGAGATATACTGGTATGAAACCCAGTTAATTCTTGCGTGTATCGGTGTTATACACTGAGCACGTAAAGGAACCAAGGGATCTATTCACAAAGAGCTAGAGTATCGCACCTGGATTCCTTGAATACTGTCTTCTGCTTGCTGTCTCTTCAGCAAAACCAAAAGAAAATTAGTGCTTCCACTTTCATGGGTTATCCTTGACTGCAAGGTCAAAAGAAATGCAATACAAATAATGCACATGTAACGGTCCAGTGATGTCTCACTTTCATCAGCCAGGTTTAATGACTGTCATCAGGTTGTGAAACTATTGTGATGTGTTTTAATACTGGATTAAAGCAAATAGGTTGATTTCATTTTAAATGCCACTGTCTGAACATTAACTGATTAACAGTTATTATTGGGGGAAATTTTGGTGTGAGAAAGAATTGGAGTCACACATAATAATTATTTTGGATTAGAAAGAGAAAACTGAGAATGTTACAAAACGTAGTAACGGTAGTTCCTGTCCATTGAAAAAATATGGGTCGAGTATTGTTCCTTATTTTGCATAAGTATAACCATTTGAAATCTCTAGAAGTCTTATTTTTGACCCACCTTGCAAGAAATGTGCTCAGAATTGCGAAAAATTGTGTTGTCATGATTACTGGGCTGAGTACGAAAATAGATGTGATTTGTTTAAAAACATTGCATCCAGCTGTTGGGGCAGTTTTCCTTATAAGTCTATTTTAAAAGCTTGTGAACATTTCATAATCAGAATAGCTTAGTTCCTTGGGGTCTCAGGTGAACTTAGGCCCTCCTGTTTTCCATATTAAGTTGCACATTCCCAATTTATGGTTTATCTTGCAGATGTTTGGAAATAAAAGTGTTCATGGCATTATACTTTCAAAGTTTTAATTAGACCTAAAAAAAATATTGTTGTGGTTCGGGAAACATTGAAACAATTTCTAGGTAGGGTAGTTCGATGTTTTTTTGTTTTGTTTTTTTTCTCCAGACCTTGCCTGTTTTTAAAAGTCATTATATGCTGATGGTTTTCACATTTTTCCCCCATTAAGTTTATTTGAACATATTATTTAAAAAAATAACGACATTTAGAGCAATACTGATAATTATTTACCATATCGGCAAGCTGTTGCATTCGCACATTTGTATCTCTTTTGTCGAAACATCGTCTTACACTGCTGATCATGTTTTCACAATAACCAAAATTAAATCCAGTCTTGACCAGATTTTCCGGTAAATCAGTACACAGTACATTATCTCTTTCAATAATAAACTACCTTAAAGAGCGTAACGTCAAAAGATACAGCATTCTCTTCGCTACAAAGTTTTCCTTCAACAGCGTATACACCCCACGCTAATTTTTGCGCGCTTTTTACCAGGAAATACATGAGCAATAGATATTGCTAGCCTAAGCATCGGGTAAGCAATAAAATGGGAACAATTATTACATGTACGCTTTACATGCGTATGCGTATGGCGTGACGCTGTACATTGCCGCATAGTTTTCGCACGCTTNCACACAACTAGAGATATACTGGTATGAAACCCAGTTAATTTTCGCGTGTATCGGTGCTATACACTGAGCACGTAAAGTAACCAAGGGATCTATTCACAAAGAGCTAGAGCATCGCACCTGGATTCCTTGAATACTGTCTCTTCTGCTTGCTGTCTCTTCAGCAAAACCAAAAGGAAATAAGTGCTTGCACTTTCATGGGTTATCCTTGACTGCAAGGTCAAAAGAAATGCAATACAAATAATGCACATGTAACGGTCCAGTGATGTCTCACTTTCATCAGCCAGGTTTAATGACCGTCATCAGGTTGTGAAACTATTGTGATGTGTTTTAATACTGGATTAAAGCAAATAGGTTGATTTCATTTTAAATGCAACTGTCTGAACATTAACTGATTTACAGTTATTACTGGGGGAAATTTTGGTGTGAGAAAGAATTGGAGTCACACATAATAATTATTTTGGATTAGAAAGAGAAAACTGAGAATGTTACAAAACGTAGTAACGGTTGTTCCTGTCCATTGAAAAAATATGGGTCGAGTATTGTTCCTTATTTTGCATAAGTATAACCATTTGAAAACTCTAGAAGTCTTATTTTTGACCCACCTGACAAGAAATGTGCTCAGAATTGCGAAAAATTGTGTTGTCATGATTACTGGGCTGCGTACGAAAATAGATGTGATTTGTTTAAAAACATTGCATCCAGCTGTTGGGGCAGTTTTCCTTATAAGTCTATTGTAAAAGGTTGTGAACATTTCATAATCAGAATAGCTCAGTTCCTTGGGGTCTCAGGTGAACTTAGGCCCTCCTGTTTTCCATATTAAGTTGCACATTCCCAATTTATGGTTTATCTTGCAGATGTTTGGAAATAAAAGTGTTCATTGCATTATACTTTCAAAGTTTTAATTAGACCTAAAAAAAATAATGTTGTGGAAACAATTTCTAGGAAGGGTAGTTCGATGTTTTTTTTTTTGTTTTTTTTTTCTCCAGACCTTGCCTGTTTTTAAAAGTCATTCTATGCTGATGGTTTTCACATTTTTTCCCCATTAAGTTTATTTGAACATATTATTTTAAACAATAACGACATTTAGAGCAATACCGGTAATTATTGACCATATCGGCAAGCTGTTGCATTCGCACATTTATATCTCTTTTGTCGAAACATCGTCTAACACTGCTGATCATGTTTTCACAATAACCAAAATTAAATCCAGTCTTGACCGGATTTTCCGGTAAATCAGTACACAGTACATTATCTCCTTCAATAATAAACTACCTTAAAGAGCGTAACGTCAAAGATACAGCATTCTCTTCGCTACAAAGTTTTCCTTCAACAGCGTATACACCCCACGCTAATTTTTGCGTGCTTTTTACCAGGAAATACATGAGCAATAGATATTGCTAGCGTAAGCATCGGGTAAGCAATAAAATGGGAACAATTATTACATGTACGCTTTACATGCGTATGGCGTGACGCTGTACATTGCCGCATAGTTTTCGCACGCTTTTTGTCAGGGCAAAGGAAATACATGTGGACTTTTTATTTAAAACTAGAAAGTATGTTTTGGATAAGATAATGCTTACGATTCTATTAAACCTATCGGAAAACGGTAAAAAAAGTTAAGGGTCGGCATGGCTAATAAAAACTTTATGGTCGGCGCATTTTCCTAGGTAGGGTCGGGTGAACCGAACCACAACATTTTATTTTTTTAGGCCTTACACAAACATTGTATTGGTTTTCTTTCAGAATTTTCTATTTTACCTTATTTTAATCGATATGTATTCTAATGCTAATTATCAAATAAAAATGCTTTTTCCCTTTCGTTTTGATGCTCAAATATTTGTGTTTGATTCGATTTTTAGGCACTGTAATTGACATGCATGTGTCATATTGACCTGCACGGTTTGTGACAAAAGAGTCAAATTAGGCTCATGACCTGTCAATATTTGCATATAGTAAAGTAGCAAGTAGCTTGCATTACGATTTTACAATAAGTAGGGAAGATCTACAGCTCTGTTTATGTATTCAACATGGTTATACAAACAAAATATTATATTGTCTAATTATGTTGTAATATTCATACTAATCAATGGTTTTATTGTGTAACATTATAGATATAGGATCTTTTGGGTTGTTTTTATTCAAGCGTTATAAATATTTAAAGTAATACTGATTATTAGACACATTTCTCATGAAATAACTTCACTTATTTGTCAGAATGTCAAAGAAGAGAATATGAAAGTGAAAATACACACAAAAAATAAAGAAATTACTGAAAACTTCTTTTTTATATAGAAATGGTTTTATATTGAACTGGGGTTTTTTCAGCCATTTTTGGAAAAGGAGTCTGGTCAAAATGGGATTTTTTAATCAATAAAAGTGGCAAATTTGGGAAAATTTTATCGACAAAAAGGACCAAATTGGGATTTTTTTTATCAACAAATATTGACACAAAAGGTGTTTTCCTGGCCATTTTTGATAAACATCTTATGGTTTTATATTTTGTAGGTTGTTTTAATAATAAAATTGAGATATGGANAAAAAAAAAAAAAAAAAAATGGAAATTGGGATTTTTTTTTTTAATTTTCGGTTTGGGAATGCCTCCATTTTCCGGAGGCGTAGACAGTGCTGAAAACCCCCTGTTGAATGACAAATCAAATCTATGTTAATTGTATGTGTGCAAAAGTACTTTAAATTATTAATAAATAACTGCTTTTTAGTTTCAAATAGATAGTTATTTATGTTCAAGTCCATATAAAACAAAAATATTTGAAATTCTTTCAACATAAGCTTTTTACATGTAAGTCTGTCAATCAACATGTTTCTCTTCTCATTGGGGTATTGACACAAGGGGTATGGACTTATAAAGACTCTGAGTTTTAACCCAAGTTAAAGCCTTGATAGGTCATATATATACCTTAAACATGGAAAGCCCTGCCATTAAATACAACAATGTAGTTACACACTGTGGCAGTAGATTGTTGATTGATGCATTATGTACATTGCCTCCCCTAACCATCAGTTGATACCAATGGTTGTTGTTGCAGACACAAAGTGATGATGATGATGCTGACGATGTTCAGGTGGGGGTGGATGCTGGGGGCTTCATGGACGAGTTCTTTGCCCAGGTAACCATGACAATATTGTCCCTTTAAAGGTCTTTTCATTCTTTGCCCACATTAATCTGACGCTGACCATTATGATGAATACATGACTTTTCGTACTGGAATCGTATTAAATATATTAAAGAATGCCTATGTATACTTCCATTTATGTTGCCATATATCCCATGAAATAAGTGCTTAAACTTAAACAAAACCAAGTACATGTACAGATATAGGACACTTTTGAAGTGTTTGGTTTATGCTAATACAGTTTACAAGTACATTTCATTAGAAATATATGGGCGAGCTATTGCAGAATGCCTTTTTAATCTCTTATGATCAACAATCTGCCTTTCAAACAATTTTAAGGGCCGTACAACAACAGCTAAGAATCCACAGATTACGTCTGATTTTTGGACTACCATATAATTACTGAACAGGTTTTCTGGGGCTATGGTGCTCACAATATGATTTCAAGAAGCATTTGTTAAATTGACGTGTTATAAATTCTAAAGTTTAACATAACAAAAATCATAGTTGCCAAACAAACAGGTATATGTACATTGTATATGAACTGCGCTCTGTGAAAAGGGGGTTTAATGCATGTGCTTAAAGTGTTGTCCCAGATTAGCCCGCACAGGCTAACAGGGATGACACTTTCTGTTTTTATTGTATTTTTCGTTTAAAGAAAGACTTTTCTTGACGAAAATCCTATTTAGGCGAAAGTGTCATCCCTGATTAGCCAGTGCCGACTGCTAATCTGGGATGGCACTTTAGTTGACTTTACGCACATACATTAAACCTCCTTTTTTTTCTCATAGCGCGACTCATGATTTTAATACATGTAAATTAAATGTTACAGTTGTGCTGTAACTGTTTAAAAAATATGCAAAAGATGTTTGTGATTTGGTATCATATACAGTATCATTTGTATGAACAGCTGTTTCCACTGTCATTTCAACATGTGTATTAGTCATTCAATTTGACAGAAGGTTATCTTGGAAATGACACGACTGGCTCACTACTGTGGCAAATGATATTTATTTATAAGAAAGCAACAACTTTATGGTGAGAATATCCATACGAAATGCATTTTTGTTGCAGCAGAGTATGATTTTTTATGCGTTTATCACACACATTATATTTTTATGCCCTCGGTAGGGTGGCATATAGTGATCGCACTGTCTGTCTGTCCGTCTGTCTGTCTATCCTTCTGAAATTCCGTCACGCTTGCGTTTAGGTTTCGAAAAATGTTCATAACTTTAACAATATTGATCATAGCAATTTGATATTTGGCATGCATGTGTATCTCATGGAGCTGCACATTTAGAGTGGTGAAAGGTCAAGGTCATCATTCAAGGTCAAAGGTAAAAAAAAATAAAAAAAATATCAAAGCGGCGGGCAGTAGGGGGCATTGTGTTTCTGACAAACACATCTCTTGTTTTCTTTATAAGTGTCATAAAGTAAGAAATAATTGTATTAAGAGATAATTATATTAAGAAATAATTGTAAATTAATCTTTTTTGGGGTCTGTAATAATTGTTGTTTTGATCTATAGATATTGAACCACAAATGCTATAGCCAAAGAGTTTAACAGTTATACATACCAGCAATTTTTTCCCTTCTTTATAAAGTAGTGGTAAATTGCTCTTTATTACATACCATTTTCCACTTCACGAACCCAAGGAAACTTGTTTTTTGGGGATTGGAACTGACTTCTGGCACAGTGTCTGAGGAAGGGGCAAACCTACACGTTTGTTATCACTATC
Organism: Dreissena rostriformis; assembly: GCA_007657795.1. Lineage (NCBI taxonomy): Eukaryota > Metazoa > Mollusca > Bivalvia > Myida > Dreissenidae > Dreissena > Dreissena rostriformis. The sequence continues at coordinate 9,820 of VMBQ01004071.1, read as the reverse complement.
ATTATCGCTCACAGATGACAAGAAAAAGATTTGTATAGAATAAGAGCACACGGGCCTCTCCTTCCCTTAACAGTAGACATTACAGTTCAGCCCATGCAGAACCAACAAAGTCCGCGGCTACGCCACGGACAGAATCGTTAGTACTAGACGGGCGTATCGCCGAGGCACTCGGAATCGATCCGGGCAACGACGCCGAGTCTGTATTAACCTCACGTACTTTCGCGGAATAAATCCGCCGCATACGTACGCGAGTGAAAACATAAATGTGCGACCCCATCAAATTCCTTGTTAGATTCTGTGATGCAACTATATTGTTTAACATTTTAATNTTACGATTTTACAATAAGTAGGGAAGATCTACAGCTCTGTTTATGTATTCAACGTGGTTATACAAACAAAATATTATATTGTCTAATTATGTTGTAATTATATTCATACTAATCAATGGTTTTATAGTGTAACATTATAGATAGGATCAGTTGGGTTGCTTTTATTCAAGCATTATAAATATTTAAAGTACAGTAATACTGATTATTAGACACATTTCTCATGAAATAACTTCTCTTATTTGTCAGAATGTCAAAGAAGAGAATATGAAAGTGAAAATACACAAAAGAAAATAAAGAGATTACTGAAAACTTCTTTTTTATATAGAAATGGTTTTATATTGAACAGGGTTTTTTTTCCAGCCATTTTGGGAAAAGGAGTCTGGTCAAAATGGGATTTTTTAATCGATAAAAGTGCAGAGCTCCAGATAAGGGTCGTATTTTCGTAATTAAGAATTATTTTTAAGTCCGTTACGTTTTTAAAATCTGGTCGTACCATTAAGAATTACAAAATCAAGTTACGAACATTATTTTTACATCGGTTCGTATCCACAGGGGGAAGTTGCGCATTTTTTTTTTGTTTTTTTTTTTTTTTTTTTTTTTNTTCAGTATAAATAACCACCTGCTTACATGAAAACTTTGGATTAAATTATCAAAATAATAACAAGAGTAATGTTGCAAACTGTGATTATATTTATTGGTAAGTATCAGTTAAAAGACATTATATTAATTGGTAAGTTTCAGTTAAAAGACGATGTTTTGCTTGTAGTAAAACAACAAGTTTTCTATACAAAAACATTACCACGGGATCTGTCGATTTTGGTGGAATTTCATTTTAATTTTTTTCATGGACGACCTCATAAGTCAATTAACTATTTTATCTTTCTTGAATCCGCGCATATTGAATTAATTATGATTTTAAATATTATTATAATTGTTCTTTTCGATTTATTGACTTACTAACCATTTTCAAATGATTTTTATTTTATGATGCGCATCGACTCGGCGTCATATCGCGGATCGCGGCTTGCCTCGGCTTGTCGCGGCAGACAGATGCGAAGCATCGCTGCGAAATGCGATGTTCCGCCGCGAACTGACGCGGCTTCAACGGCAGACTCTGCATCGACTTGTTGCACCTTGACGCCGCGGATTGCGAAATATTTTTGTTCCGCGTGGGCTGTTCTGTATGTACAACAAACACAACACAAGTGCATGTAGCACACAAAAAGTACAAGAACCTATCATATGTCAGTATAAGTCAGTCTTAATTGGAACTAGATTATGACTTGGCTTCAGTTGAAATCCTTGTATGATATGCCTCTCGCTCTGAAGAAGGGGGTTTAAATGCATGTGCGTTAAGTGGAGTCCCAGATAAGCCTGTGCAGTACGCATAGGCTAATGAGGGACACCACTTTCCACCTTAACTAGATTTTCGTCAAGAAGAGTCTTCCTTTAAACCAAAAATACAATAAAAGCGGAAAGTGTCACGAAAAAGTGGGACACCACATTACGCACATGCATTAAACCCCCTTTTTTCAGAGCGCCACTCATATCTTTAAATGTTTCTCTGTTACATATGTTTGGGTTGACAGGTGGAGGACATACGGCAGATGATTGACAAGATAGCGTCCAATGTGGAGGAGGTGAAGATGAAACACAGCACCATCCTGTCAGCACCACAGACAGATGACAGTAAGTGGGCGTGGCTACATAGAATATTGTGTTGTGTTCTGAGAAAACTGGGCATAATGCATGTGCGTAAAGTGTCATCCCAGATTAGCCTGTGCAGCTGTGCACAAGCTAATCAGGGAGACGACACTTTCCGCTTTTATAACATTTTTCGTTTAAATGAAGTCTCTTCTTAGCAAAAATCCAATTTAGGCAGAAAGTGTGGTCCCTGATAAGCCTGTGCGAACTGCACAGGCTAATCTGGGATGACACTTTACTCACATGCATTATGCCCAGTTTTCTCAGAACGCGACACAATTATGCAAGTATCGTGTTCTGTGAACTAGTATCATTCATGCTAGTTGCGTACTCGTATAAGCAGCGAGGTGCTCAGCCTTGAGTGCGATGAGATTGGACACTACCAACCAGATTGATACACCAAACTAACTTAATAGTTAAATTTTTTCTTAAATTAGAAAACGAATCACAAACTTCACTTGTTATGTTAAGGTTTTTCTCTGAATAAGGATACTTCTGAAGACAACCAAGCATGAGTAATGCCCTAAAAAGAAGTCCAGCTAATAGTATGGTAGCTAAACCGAAAACCCTAGTAGCAAATGTGGTTTCTTGTACCTGCTTGTTGAATAAAGTACACATATACTTTTTATATACCTGCTTAATGCTTTATTAATCCATAAAATATAATTCAACAGCCTAAAAGTTCGGTATTATGCCACTAGTTATCTGCATCCAAAACTAGATCTCCAAGAGGAATTTTATTAAAATCTGTGTTACCACTCTAGAGGCCACATTAATGACTTAATCTTGCTAAAATTTGACAACAGGATCATTTTGTGATATTTCCGGACATAAACAGATCATTTTCGTAACAATGGTCAGTATTACACTGCAGCATCGATAAATTCCAAGAATGATTCCAAACATTAAGGGAGCGTGTCGAGTACCATCATGACCCTGTTGTTTAAGTTTAAAGATTATTATTTTTTTAAACACATCTAAGGATTTAAAAGGATGACTTTGTTTGGCAAATGGTTAATAATGACAACTCTGGTGAACCATTTGATGGTGCTAAAAAGAACTAAATAGATAAACCGTAAGATTTTAAGGACAGAACCATGCTCTTCATTAGTCAGTAGAAGATGGATGTATTAAATTATTTTGTCAGGGAACTGTCAGAAAATTTAACCCATTAATGCCTAGTGGACTCTCCCAACCTTCTAAATTGGATCAATTTATTTCCAAAATTAGGGATGTCTAGTATATTTATTTTCATATTTAGAATATTTCTGAAAGAAATTCCTTTAAGCTAACAGCGAAGACCCTGATGAAACGCCGCATGATGCGGCGTCTCATCTGGGTCTACGCTGTTTGCCAAGGCCTTTTTTCTAGACGCTAGGCATAAATGGGTTAAGACATAACTGTACAAGACTGTTACACTATTCTGGCTCCTTGTGGGTTGTAGGTCTTTTATTTGCCAGATCACAATCCTCACCATACATAGATGTATGTTAGTTAGTTATCAGAGTGGCAGTGCTAGATCAACCACATGAGACATTGAGACATTTGGCTAAAGAAATATATTGAGTCTCGCTCTGGGAAACCAGATGCATTTGTATAAAGTGTCTTCCCAAATAAGCCTGTGAATTCCACAAAGGCTTATCAGTGATGAAACTTTTCGCTTAGACTGGATTTTCGTCTCGAGTAGAGACTTCCTTTAAACAAAAAATTCCATAAAAGCAAAAAGTGTTGTCCCAGATTAGCCTTTCCATCTGGGATGACTTGCATTTACATTTAACCCAGTTATCCCAGAGTGTAGCTCAATTATTCGTCATAAAACTGCAGTAAATTGCCGGAATGGAAAAAATGTCAGGATTATAAAGAAAATTTGGCTGAAGAACATTTTTAGGCATGGTGGGCCCATGGTGTCTTTCTCTTTGTTTTATGTTAATTTTTGGTGTTGGCTCCAAATACTGTATTATTATGCCCTCCTTCGAAGAAGAGGGGGTATATTGCTTTGCACATGTCGGTCTGCCTGTCGGTGGTCGGTCCGTCCACCAGATAATAACTCAAGAACCCTTAGGCCTAGGATCATGAAACTTCATAAGAACATTGATCATGACTCGCAGATGACCCCTTTTGATTTTGAGGTCACTAGGTCAAAGGTCACAGGTCAAGGTCACAGTGACTGGAAATAGGAAAATGGTTTCCCGATGATAACTCAAGAACGCTTATGCCTGGGATCATGAAATTTCATAGGGACATTGGTCATGACCGGCAGATGACCCCTCTTGATTTTCAGGTCACAAGGTCAAAGGTCAAGGTCACAGTGACCTGAAGCAGTAAAATGGTTGACTGGAAATAGGAAAATGATTTCNGAAAATGGTTTCCGGATGATAACTCAAGAACGCTTACGCCTGGGATCATGAAACTTCATAGGGACATTGGTCATGACCGGCAGATGACCCCTATTGATTTTCAGGTCACTAGGTCAAAGGTCAAGGTCACAGTGACCTGAAGCAGTAAAATGGTTGACTGGAAATAGGAAAATGGTTTCCGGATGATAACTCAAGAACGCTTACGCCTGGGATCATGAAACTTCATAGGGACATTGGTCATGACCGGCAGATGACCCCTATTGATTTTCAGGTCACTAGGTCAAAGGTCAAGGTCACAGTGACCTGAAGCAGTAAAATGGTTGACTGGAAATAGGAAAATGGTTTCCGGATGATAACTCAAGAACGCTTACGCCTGGGATCATGAAACTTCATAGGGACATTGGTCATGACCGGCAGATGACCCCTATTGATTTTCAGGTCACTAGGTCAAAGGTCAAGGTCACAGTGACCTGAAGCAGTAAAATGGTTGACTGGAAATAGGAAAATGGTTTCCGGATGATAACTCAAGAACGCTTACGCCTGGGATCATGAAACTTCATAGGGACATTGGTCATGACCGGCAGATGACCCCTATTGATTTTCAGGTCACTAGGTCAAAGGTCAAGGTCACAGTGACCTGAAGCAGTAAAATGGTTGACTGGAAATAGGAAAATGGTTTCCGGATGATAACTCAAGAACGCTTACGCCTGGGATCATGAAACTTCATAGGGACATTGGTCATGACCGGCAGATGACCCCTATTGATTTTCAGGTCACTAGGTCAAAGGTCAAGGTCACAGTGACCTGAAGCAGTAAAATGGTTGACTGGAAATAGGAAAATGGTTTCCGGATGATAACTCAAGAACGCTTACGCCTGGGATCATGAAACTTCATAGGGACATTGGTCATGACCGGCAGATGACCCCTATTGATTTTCAGGTCACTAGGTCAAAGGTCAAGGTCACAGTGACCTGAAGCAGTAAAATGGTTGACTGGAAATAGGAAAATGGTTTCCGGATGATAACTCAAGAACGCTTACGCCTGGGATCATGAAACTTCATAGGGACATTGGTCATGACCGGCAGATGACCCCTATTGATTTTCAGGTCACTAGGTCAAAGGTCAAGGTCACAGTGACCTGAAGCAGTAAAATGGTTGACTGGAAATAGGAAAATGGTTTCCGGATGATAACTCAAGAACGCTTACGCCTGGGATCATGAAACTTCATAGGGACATTGGTCATGACCGGCAGATGACCCCTATTGATTTTCAGGTCACTAGGTCAAAGGTCAAGGTCACAGTGACCTGAAGCAGTAAAATAGTTGACTGGAAATAGGAAAATGGTTTCCGGATGATAACTCAAGAACGCTTATGCCTGGGATCATGAAACTTCATAGGGACATTGGTCATGACCGGCAGATGACCCCTTTTGATTTTGAGGTCACTAGGTCAAAGGTCACAGGTCAAGGTCACAGTGACTGGAAATAGGAAAATGGTTTCCCGATGATAACTCAAGAACGCTTATGCCTGGGATCATGAAATTTAATAGGGACATTTGTCATGACCGACAGATGACCCCTATTGATTTTTAGGTCACTAGGTCAAAGGTAAAGGTCACAGTGACCTGAAGCAGTAAAATGGTTGACTTGAAATAGGAAAATGGTTTCCGGATTATAACTCAAGAATGCTTACGCCTGGGATCATGAAACTTCATAGGGACATTGGTCATGACCGGCAGATGACCCCTATTGATTTTCAGGTCACTAGGTCAAAGGTCACCACTACCACCACCACCACCACCGCCGTTCAGTGACAAAAAACGTATTCACACAATGGCTGCCACTACAACTGACAGCCCATATGGGGGGCATGCATGTTTTACAAACAGCCCTTGTTATATTTATATTATATGTTTCATTCCTCTTGTGCGGAAATTGGCAGTTGTTCTCTTAGAAGATCTTCTTCCTAGGACAAATTTATGGCTGGAAAAAAATGTGTCTCTTGGAAGTATTTCCTATAATGATAAGTACATGTATTTCCTGTCTGGATTAAAAGACTGCGCATTTGTATGTCCTCTCATGTCTCCGTTAAAGAGCATACAGCGCCCCATTGAATAGTTAGCACTTGTGTAAAAGCAATCCATGCTCATCTGGCAATGTCCATGTTTAGCATCCCCGATTTCTCACTTCCAGTGTTTATCGGATAACTGAAATACAGACCTCTGGATCAATCCCATATGCATCCTCCCCTTATTGAATATGGTGTGGCCAGTAATATAATCAAGATCGCTTATCCGCTCAACATGGACTGGCATTTTGTTGTATTAAGAGATTTCTTCTGGCGTGTTTGATTAGTGTTATTACATTGTCTTTTTTGTCGTGAATATTGCCAGTGTTTTTTTAACAAGTACAAAGACTGTGGGATGTTGCAAGTTGTATCCTGTGTAAAGACACAAACACTTGTATGCCACCAATTCTTGACTTTGTGTTTATTTGAAATTGTTTCGCAAATTTTATATTTCCTGAAGACAAAATTCTCTACACATTTATAACTGCTATTACATTTTTGCTATAATGTATTTTAAAATATTGCATCCTGAATAAAATTGATGAACATAATGGTCACTTAGACATAGCAGTAATTTTGATTAATAAAACACAATAATGTCTTTTTATGCTAGCCCTTTTGGACAACAGTTTCCCCAACAATCTTAAAATGCATTGAAACATTGTGGTTATAATGTGACAAGAAGTGTAAATCCAAAGATAGACAAAGAATAATACAGATCAATGACACAGTGTACAATCAACTTGTCTCCTGGATTTTGCCCAAGACAGGACCCCGTGGGGACCTAACAAACTTTCATTATGGCTCCAGCAAATAGCTACAGGAAATCCACTGTTACATGTCCTATTTGCATGAAATCCTGTGCACATAATCATATTCCATGTAAGTCTTTATAAAAATTAGCCTAATCTTTAATGATTTTTGTTTTGTTTTACAAAACGTTGTTGATTTTGTTTTGGCACTTTGAAGTGAAACTAAAGTTTAAATAAATGGCAAGGTAAGAATGAATATAGAACATCAATTTTTTTTAATATTTTACTTTTGTAAAAGAAAACTACAGGATATGAAGGCTAAAATTAAACACCATCAATTATACAGAAAGATGAGTCGCTTTTGCCCTTGTTATTGATCTGAAAATGCCTATCCAATGTACCCAGTCAAATTTCCCCAATTGTCAGGTTTTCTCATTTTCTCTCAATTCAGCTTGTAAACATTGAGTTTTGTGGTGTTGTTCACAGATAGGAAGTCTTGCCCTTGATGTGGACTTGTCATGTTTGGCTGTGTGATCTTGATGTTTGAGGCACTTCTAATAGCACCAAAACATGAACTCGCTAATGATATATCTAATGTCTGTTTGACAAGCAAGCAGACACAGTGATGATATTAACCACCAATATGAAACCATTCAGCCCTGTACATTATCAGAAATATTTACCATGAATCATTTTAAAAGTTTATAGGCATTGGGTAGTGGCTATGTCATTTTGCCATTGGACAGGAGGTCGAAGGTTTCTGACATAGCCAGCTGCTTTCCCAACAGCTTGGTAAATGCGAGAATGGGTCTGAAGCTATATGCCGCCAGCTTCTCCAGACCACCCTGCGCAGTCTGGAGCACCTACCCTGTCCCCTCATGATACCATGAAACCTTGCATGACTTTATATTTGACACAAGGTAGCTTCTGACCAGACTGCGCATTTTCTCAAGCTGGTCGTGAGCCATATTGGCCACATATAAAACCCATTTTCTTCCACAACTTACCTTTCTGCCAAGCGTCAGACATAAGGCATATTGATCTAGAGTAAAGATGACTTTATCAGTACAGGTACCTTATACAGGTACCTTATACGTTAAAACTGACTAGCTTTGGTACTCATTTTGGAATTCCTTTTCATTGTTCTCAGAAGATTTTTATCCCATAAGTCAAATAATATACATATTTTAGGCTTTAAATTCTGAATATTGTTACATATAATTATACTTGCAACTTCACAATTTAAACTTGGCCATATGTGGGATTGTTCATTTTTACCTAATAAAGTCTACCAAACAACTTCATGTAAATTTCTTAGTAGTAAATCAGGAGTACATTTTCCTCAAAATGAACAGTTAACTGAGACAAATTAATCATTTAGAACAATTTGTCACAAACCAATTGTAGTGTAAGCCGCCTGGAAGTCTTCAACATTTTCCCTCAATATTCACCGATAGGTTGCCATGTATAACGTCAGGAAGTCTACAGGAAAAGTATTTCTGCTATCCTATTTTGAGATAATATAAGAATAACAATGGTGACATTTGATTGTGGCTCACCTCTGTGCTGATGTTCATCTTAAATACAAAAACATTAAACAGCACTTAAGTAAATAAATAGTTTAGGTTTTAAGCATGATCTTTGTTTATTGTCTTTAACTATAATGTTTGCATACTTATCTCTAAGGGTAGATGAAATCTACGTAAATATATTCAATTGTTCCATTTTTAATTGGTCATGCTGGGCAAAAAAAAACACTAAATGACACCCGAAGTTCTTTACCTCATCGTTTAAAAAACCTTTTTAGTGGTCATCAGTTGATGGGAATGGTTGTTGGTAACTTTTTATTGCTTATTTATGCTTTCTCGAAAGTGATTGTGATGAATAATTGATTATTAGCAATCCAGGAATAGTATTACATGTATCAGTCATTGAAAAATCATTGGCTCGTGGGAATTCTGAAGACCACCTTGAGACAAGGGACTTGTATTCTGCTTAGCTGTCTTACCAAGATTTTGACCTGTCTTGACTTTTGTGTCGTGTTTTGAGAAAACTGGGCACAATGCATGTGCGTAAAGTGTCGTCCCAGATTAGCCTGTGCAGTCAGCACAGGCTAATCCGGAACGACACTTTCCGCCTAAACTGAATTTTCGCTTAGAAGAGACATCATTTAAACGAAAAATTCCATAAAAGCGGAAATTGTCGTCCCTGATTAGCCTGTGCGGACTGCACAGGCTAATCTGGGATGACACTTTACGCACATGCATTATGCCCAGTTTTCTCAGAACACGACACAAAAGTCAAGACAGGTCAAAATCTTTTATCAACAGCCAAAAATGTTGAAAAAAATTCCTGCCAGTAGGACCCAAATTGATACAATTCTACTACTTTTGGCCAAATTGAAATTATACGGATGCAGCAGCATTTTTCCTCACCACTTTGGGAATGGTACCGGTACCGGTCAAATTGGGAAATGCGCGAGATTTGGGATTTTTTTCGCGCGAAAAGTTCACTGATTTAGGAAAAATAGTTCAATATAACTCTTTATAATAATTAAAAATATAAGAACAATATCATAAGAATTATAGTGACATACTTTGTTAGATGTAAT